>VXAY01002648.1:1119471-1138831 GCA_013399855.1 Oxyruncus cristatus
AACCACGAAAAATACTTTACTATTACAAAAATACAGTAGTACAAATATGTCAGTGGCTAACAAAAAACAAGAGAATAATTTAGGATCACTGTCTGCATTTACCACTCTTCAAATTTAGTAAATTTACTAATAAAACAAAAAAACCACTTCAATTAAATGAAACATCTACAGGCAACATATGAATTTTTATAAGCACTTACACACAGAGACAGTCAAAAACTTGCAGGTATTGAGGGAAACTCGTTCTATTCTTTCTATTATCACCATGACATTGGAGGACAAGGCAGTTTTCTCCAGACATGACCCATCCATTCCCCCAGGTCCCCAAACATTCTTGTACACACACATACAGATGCTCTTTTTAAAGCTCGCAGGGAAGGCAGCAGCTACTGAAGAGGGAACATTTCCCTATGAGGATTCAGCCCTGTCCCCTCACCCTGGGCCTCCACATTCCTGCTTTCACGTCAACCCAGCTCCCAAATGGAAAGTTATTTCTCAGCACTGGAATGCAAACACATTCATCAAAAGTGATGCAGAATCTGAAGAAAACTCCACTGACAATGAACACCAAGAAATGGGTTTTCAGTGTGAAGCCCTTTTCCTCTTTCCTCTTAAAGATCAAAGATCACTCACAGAAAACTCAATTTCACTAGCAACAACTATTTTGCAAAAAGGATGTACAAAAATTTAGGGTTTCCTCTATAATGTAATCTTCATTTTGATTTCTTTTGATATTCACCACGCTGCATTAGCTTAAGGTTTTAGTAAAACCACATTTAAGTCTCACAAAGAAAGTTCCACAAAGTATGGTGATCTCTATCATGCACATTCTTCAACACATTTTTAAGTGCAAAATATTGTTATAGTTTCATGTATATGTAAATGCAATATTTTGAACAAAGTTGCTGGTTGAAACTAAAACCTGTTTAACTGGCAGTTCCTCTCATTCAAAAAGCATATTGTACTCAGACATGTTCTAATGAAAGGAAAAATACAAGTAACACATTTTCTTGTTTCTCGAGCTTTTAGAATTTTCTAGAGTACATGTATGCAATTAAATAAGTTCCATAGAGATACTGATTTTTTTATAAAAAAATCTACAATCTAATTAAAGTAGAAATGTAATGCATGAATATTGCAATGATTTATGCCAAAACCCTAGAAAACTTTCTTTGTTCTGAAGTTTTCAAATGGGATGTCCAATGGGTTTAAGATTACTGCTGTGCAATATTTGCCAATGCAGAACATCTAAACATACACAGAGATTAAAGTAAACATTATCCCTCTCCTGCCTTCACTAAAACCAATCCTTATCTCTTCAAGACTATAGATAAATAAATCTGTAAGCACAAATCTATGCATAGTTGAGTTCAGTTTCTCAAGCTTTTAATAAATTCATGATAAAACCAGACAGTAAGTTACATAAAACCAACACTTTCAAGCTCTTTTTGTGAAAATTACATTGGTTCAATTGACATCTACATTCAGGAGAATCATAGAAAATTACCAAAGTGAAACCCAGAGGTATTGCACGAAGCATATTTAGAATTTGAAGTTACGTAAGCTGAAGGCATTGGAATGGGCTGCCCAGGGAGGTGGTGGATTCTCCATCCCTGGAGGTTTTTAAGATGACACTGACATGGCACTTAGTGCCATAGTCCACTACCATGGCGGTGGGATTGGATCAAGGGTTGGACTTGATGATCTCCGAGGTCCTTTCCAACCCGTGTGATTCTGTGATTGTGTGATTCTGTGAAGTATCTTCATTTGTTTTTAGGTTGTTATCATCCTGAAAATGCTATTATTATCCTCATTATTGTTATCATTATTTACATTCAAGTGCTCTCTACTGCATTTTCCATCTTCCCTCTACCCTCCATTTCTCAGTCTCAAAGGAGTTGCCGTTCCTTCAGATGGATCATTTGCTGCAAGTCCCACCCGCACATGCCACTTGTCACAGCAGTACCATGACCTCAGCCATGACAGGCACTTGCTTTCCATCACTGCATTCGTTGATGACAGAGAAGCAAACAAACATGAACAGAATGTCTGGTCTCTGACAAATCCCGAAATCAAATCTAATGTAATAATCAACATTTAACTTAGAACAACATCAAAATGTGTTAGATTTAGTTCTAAAGCAAACTAGTCACACTGAATTCCTGGATGAAATACAGAGCAATATTTAGTAAGTGTCTAAAATGTCTAGTAAACAGGGGGAAAAAATGGGGACTATTTTTTATTTGCCATTTGGGGACATTATAAGGGATTCAGTCAAGTTCCTTCTCATGTATGTTTTTTTATTAAAAAGCACCGCATTTCACTTTGATACGTCCAGATTAGAATGAAAATCATGAGTCCCTCAACATGGCTTATTCTAGCCAAGCTGGGTTTAGCTGGGTTTCACATTAATGTGCTGACCTCCACCCAACTCATCCTTGCCAGGGATGGAAAAGAAGAAAGTTTCAATTTAGAAGCTCGTATACATGCACAAGCCATTCCCAGAGGAATGCTTAAGTGTTCTGATGAAAACTAAATTTGGCATGGCCATTTCCTGACCCCTCGGAAAAAAAGCCAGAGCCTTTCATGCATGCAGAGCCACTCTAACGCGAACAGCTCTCACTGGGGATGATGCAAGGAGGGAAGGCAGCAGCGAGTTTCCCCACACTTACAGCTGCACACTGGAAACTATGAAATCAAGAGTTTGTCAGCTAAAAGATAGAGGATCATTATATACAGAACATGAAATTAGTTGATAATATAGGCTGACTTCTCCAATTCTCATGTGAATTAGTGCCTGTCTTTTAGAAAAAGCAAGTAAAGATAGAAGTGAAACCCAAACTGCTTTTGACTTGTAATAACCAACATTCTTAATCAAAATGTGGTGGTCATCTTCATTTCATAATAATCACTAGATTCTCAATGTTATTCTATTTATTCGATATTTATTTTTCTACATATTATTTTTCTACATATTATTTTTCTACATATTATTTTTCTACATATTATTTTTCTACATATTATTTTTCTACATATTATTTTTCTACATATTATTTTTCTACATATTATTTTTCTACATATTATTTTTCTACATATTATTTTTCTACATATTATTTTTCTACATATTATTTTTCTACATATTATTTTTCTACATATTATTTTTCTACATATTATTTTTCTACATATTATTTTTCTACATATTATTTTTCTACATATTATTTTTCTACATATTATTTTTCTACATATTATTTTTCTACATATTATTTTTCTACATATTATTTTTCTACATATTATTTTTCTACATATTATTTTTCTACATATTATTTTTCTACATATTATTTTTCTACATATTATTTTTCTGTTATTCTATTTATAGCAGGTTTTTTCAACAAGAGCAAAAAGCTGCTGTACAGAAATGCTTTTCAGTTAAAAGGAAAATTGAGATGCTGGCAAGTGGAATACAAGTTGAAGAGGCATTTTCAGACCTGTCACTACTTGCAAATCCTGGAGACATGAGCTCACTGCACACCATGGATAAGGATGATTAGACTTATCCAGTATCATATGATAGCTTAGATGTTCACAGTCTAAGATACAACAGCTCATGTGTCAGCGAAGGGACTCACTTGCAACATCACAGCTAAGTACATGCCACTTAATAATACTTTGGGAGGAGTGTTTCACAAGAAACAAAAGCCTCAAACATCACTGCAGATCCTTGCTTGGCTTGGGACCCAAGCCACCCGCTGCCTGTGGGAGAAGAGGAATCACTGTGCCACAGGCAATAACCCTGGTGCTGCAGCAGGAGGGTGTACAGGTGGGAAGAACCCAGTAAACCAGACAGAGAGAACGCCTGGTGACTAACCAGACCATACTAAAATCACAGAATAAGCACATTTATAGTAAATTAATGTTTTAAATTGTCTGGGGGGAAAAAAAAAAAAAAACAACACTACAAGTGTGTGAAAGTTTAATTTGTGCTCCAGCTGAAACCTTTAGTAAACTTATTCAATATTTTGAACACGTTTAGTTAGCATCCTTAGAGATGACAGACTATAGTGCTGTATCTACATAATACGCATAGGGATTTATTTCTTATGCAAATGCAACACAGATCAGAGGTTTCATTAATCTGCTAATTTATAGCTGACTACTGAAAGCACTTCAAAAGAAGTTCCTGAAAACCCACAGTGAATAATTTGAAATTAGATAGATTCTGGAGCTTTGCTTCCAGAGAAAGTCCCCTCATTCAACCCCTGAAACATATGCCTTATGATCTTCATACAGTTTTCCTTCTAGAAAAGGCTACTGTTTTGAGAAGTGTGGTTAATTTTAAAATTTTACCTGGTTACAAGACTGAGTATGGTTGCAAGTTTGACTGGCTGAGGATAAAAAAATTTAAATAACTGTGTAAAGTTCCACGTTTGTTCCTTTTCACTTTATCTTTTCATAATGCTACATTAAAACTACAACATTAAGCTGAAACACAGTTAAAAGAGCAATCTGAAAGAGTACTGTTAATAAAAAATTGGTTTGCAAATTGACTGCAACAAAGGTAGATGCTCAGGGTCTTTAGAGTAGCAGATGATCCTGAATACTTTTAAGACTAGAATACCACTTAGAGTTCTTTTAGGACCCTTTCATATAGACATACCAAATGTGCATATATAAAAAAACATAAATGTGTTGATGACATTCTCCTGTTCAATTCAAGATCTGTATTCACAAACTATATACACAAAATGAAGAAACAAAACTGGAAAACTGGAACCTCCTAGTAGAGGCAACACCAAAACTTAGCTTGCTGCAGCAGTTCTTTTGCTTCATCGCTAGCACAGAAAGCTAGAAGGCAGGTACTTCATCAGAACAGCTGACAAAAGGTCTTTCCTTGGGAAAAATTATCCTTATTTTATTTTTAAATTAGAAGTTCTTGTATTATTTTATCTCAGAAAAGATTCAGAGATAAAAGGTTTCTTCCTAACCTACTTTTTTTGTTGTTCCTTAAATAAATAAATAAATGGTTTGAAAAAAGGCAGCTTTGCTTATGCTTCTTGTTAATGACGTCTGTGTTGCCATGGAGATTACTGTGACATCACAAGAGCTACATAATAGTCTCAAAGAATAAGAAGTTGTTGAAAAACATTACTTAAGAGGCAAAACCTTGTCTGAACACAGTTTAGCTTATTAACATTCACGAAATGCATTAAAACAGAGAAGTATTTTTTCCAACATCATACAGAGATTTTAGATGTTAGATTCTAAATGAATAGTTTTTACACTGAAAAATATAAAATAGGCATTTTTAAGTCTCCCTATAGGCTTTCATAATTAAGATATTTCAACTTTTAACTTTTTTACATTAATTTATTAACTTGGCATGTAATCTAGATTATTAGTAGTGAAATAAGACCATACATATTGACATTTTCCACATGCATTTGTATGCTTAACTCAGTCAATACAACCAATTCACTCACATGGAGAGCTAAACACATGACCTCCATATGTAGTTTACATAAATCTATTAGAACAAAACAAATATATTAAAGATAAATTTGTATGTTTGTAAATAAACAAACAGTGAAGTAGTTGAGACAATTCTGGTTTAGCTATCTATAATTTGAAAATAATTCTCCCTCACTTTACATGTTATGTCTTGTAACCCTGAATTTGTTTTTCAGAAACAATTGAAATTTTTAGCATTGCTTGAAACTGAGACATTTTCAAGTGTTTAATAAAATGTTATTCAATACTGTAGAAAAAACCATTTGTAGCAGAATCAACCTAATAACCAAAACAGTACTTCTGATTCCTTCCACCTTTTCCACAGTCCTCCAAAAACATAAGTAAAGGTCATTACTTCAGCTTAGCAAGATTGTCCTTCACCAAAAATCATCTGAGTTTCACATGAGGTAAAGAAAAAGCAATGCTCTCTGTCCCCTCTCTCCACATGGTAGTACTTCTCCCTTTTTGGTATTCTTTATGCTATTTTTGCACACTGTTCATTTTGTTGGTTTTTTGAGGTAAGCAGTGATCAGATGATTTCAGTTCATTACACTTATAAAACTTGTCCAGAGACTCTGAGAACACATAAAACTAACATGGACTTCCTTTTGACCTCAGCAAGACTTACAATGCAGTTTTCTCAAGTAACTGAGGAGGGAGTTGATGTTTTGCAGGTTCGTATAAAAACTCAAAACCAAAAATACTATTAAATTGAATCAGAGGTAACCATAAATCAGAAGGAACACATTACATAACAGGTCATCTCATCAGCTGCCATAGTAATTCTGAAAGCAACAACTTTCTTCTGATAGATACCTTTAATTAGCAATGTAAGCAGTAGTGAATATCCCAGTATAACAGGTCTCACATTTAACTTTTAAATAACCACTTAATTACACAGAGAATTTTCCCCTCCTTAGTTTCTCAGAAACAACTCTCAATTTTTAGTCATAATTAGTCAACTTTCAAACATTTGAAGAAATGGGATGTGAGAGTTGGTAACATTCATAGATGAAAAACCTTTTATTTCCTCTACTTAAAGCTACCTTAAAGGATTCTCTCCTTTCCTCTGCTTTCTTTCTCCTCAAAGACTATCCCCCATAAATCTAGTTTGTTAAACCCTTCTCCTTAATTTTTCCTTAAGGTCCTTTTCAGTTACTTGGAGCTATTAAGATACATTCATGCTTACACAGAAAAAATCTACTACCTCAGATTTTGTTTTTCCTTGGCACTGGCTGAAAAATTTTCATTATACTTATCCTGTGTAGCAAATGCAAAAAATAACTTAAATTGGTTCACTGGCAAAACTCTCCATAAAAGCAGTGGTCTGGATTTACAGTGTTATGTACTTTGTTTTTATGCTCCATATCACAAATTCATAGGTGTAATTTTGTCATTAAAGTAGATACCTTTAACTAAGTACTTTTATACAACCACAGTTTCAATGGGGAAGATAAACTCCAGTGATGTGAATAAAGCACAACATAAGAAAAGTCTACATTATTTACTTATTTTAAATGTGGCAACAGTGGCAAGAAATGGTATCTTGACTGATGTTACAATTACCTTGTGCGAAACAATGAAAAACCAACCAGAAAAAGAAATCTTGAATCTACAAGCTCTGCACCATCAGTTCACGGTGTCTCTCCTATAGAAAGCCTAAGAAATTGTTCTGAACATTCCACAAATGCACCTGAGCACCAGCAGGTGATTTAGGCCATCTCAAGTCCATCATCATGTCTTTCTCATGCAAAGAGACAGAAGTCTGTAGCTCCAGTATATACATCTAGGAACTAGTATAAAGTTTGCATTCATGAGAGCTTCTGAAACTGGCTTTTCTCCTACCATGAGCATTTCCACTCCTGAAAGCCTCCTTCACCCTGAGGGGAATCAGAACTCCTCAGGCTCACTTAAAACTTATTCGGGTCATTTGGCACTTTCTGCTTCATTGTTACCTTCTCATCTCCTCATTACAAACTTGAAAGAAAGCCTGGCAGCACTAGACACACTACGCTAAATTTCTATTTTTATTTTCAAAAGATGCCAGCGTAATAGATTAAGTCTCTTAATATTTTATCAGTTCTGCAAAAACAAAATTCCAGTAGCACTGACATATGACAGGAACAATGCCAGATACCAGGCAATCTCATCATTTAGGAACTGCCTCCTATTTCCCAGCACCTCAGATACTGGCAGCACACTTGGAAAACAAAAGGTTTCAGACCTCAGTGAGCTCTTCGATTACTCAGCAGAACAGAAGATGGATGGGATAAAAGAAAAATTAACTGCAAAAATAATAATTCATGTTTTTTTTTAAAAAAGTATACCAATTTTTTCAAACTGTAAGAACAGTTTCAGGTGACATGACTGGTACAAGCAGCCTGTGCGCTGCAACACAAACTTCACTGAAATAGCAGGTGACATCACAAGACAAAGGTCTCATCAATTTATGGCTCAGTTAATTCAGCTACAGCCAGAGTTGACTGTGTTTTAAGTGATGATGAAATCAGACTCAGAGTTTGAAATACTCCCTGCATGCCCTCCCTTCTGGTCAGCCCTCAGGGAGCTGAGTTCAGGAACATAACCATGGCAGCTCCAGCTGCTCATAAGGAAGACTGCAGTGACACACGGGAGCGAGCGCTGTGCTTCACTGATAACAATGATACCATGATACCAACAGGATCAACAAATTCAAGGCAGATGGCCAGATCAGGCACTCCCAATAAAATGCTACCTCTTGTAAGCAAGTTTTTATTTTCTTTGAGTTTTAGTCTCAATAAGCAAACACAGTCACATACACTGTGGTAAGTCTAATTTTCATTGTAATTCACGGCAGCCATGCACTCAGTCATAAACGGATTGACATCACTACTTCTTCCAACTTCTTTCTTCGGCCTATGATCTTTCCTAGATTAAACCATAAGATCACACTCCTTTATGCTTCAGTTTCAGTTGATGGACTGAAATGCTCAACCAAGGCACTCAAACCAGACAGAGGACAAGGCAGCATGAGGGGTCAGCCCACAACAATACCATACTCTACACCTTCCCACCAGCCTTTAGATAAGGCCAGGAACGTGACTTCAGAACATCACTAGCTGGGTACAGAAATATCAAAACAACAAACAGGTTACAGGGACATCCAGCAGCAGCAGCTAGCAGCAGGAAAAAAAAAAAAAAAAAAAGAAAAAAGTAGTAAAATTTTATATTAAAGGGACAGAGAATTCTGAGGGCAAACTAAATCCAAAGTACACATTTTAAAGTAATTTCTTAAATAGACTTGAAACTATAACCTGGGGAGTTATTTTTCTCTACAAAGCTCCAATGTATGGTCTTCATGTTTCCATCATGAGGCTGCAAATCCTTAGCCATAAGCAAAACTCAGAACCTGGGAAAAGCTAAATACAATCAGCACAGCTCTTGATCAACTCCCTCTGCAGCTTAAACAATTAAACCAGCAGTTCCCAAAAGTACAACTCTGAGCCTCCCCCAAATCAGTTGTTGTAAAACTCTGAGCTTCTTGCTCGAAGGAAAAAAAAAAAAAAATCCCTTTTTAGGGGATTTTTTCATGGTTTAAATACTTGTGTATATTGATCACCCCCTTTCAGTTAAAATTCCAGTCGTTCTGCTATCTCATAGGTTTCCATCAGCAATAGCCATTTTTAATAAACACTAAGTTTCAAACACATTAATGATATACCGAGAGATGGATTTATGGTCATGATTAAAGCTACCAGTGTAATTTTATTCACTGAAAAGACCGATCAAAGGCAGTTGTGTATTCAAAATATAAACACACCAAAAGATATATATAAACCACACAAAACAGTATGACCCAGACATCACAAAAATTAGGAAGTAGGTTTCAGATACATAAAGCCATAAAAACCCATGTAGATGGCCAAGGGCTCTGCTCTGGCTCCATTACATTCACATTCATCCCCTGCCAACATAAAAAAAACCTGCCAAAATCCCCAACAAATTTTCTTCTGAAAGGTTACTTTCATAAGTTAATCAGGATACACCTCGATGAGGGCAAAACATTTCTGCACAAACTGAGTTTTGCTATTGCTTTACAGACATTCAAAACAAGTCCATAATTTCTTCAATGAGTCCCCAGTACAATTAAATATTCCAATCCATTTTATAAGTTGTTTTAGTATAGGAAAGACCAGAGAGCTAAATAATCAATATTTAAATAGACACGTCCCTTTTTATTTTGAAAGTAGTAAAAAATCAGATGTTCTCTCACCTTCAAAACTTAATCTTTAATTAGAGGGGAAAGCTTAAATAATTGCTCTTGTACCTAAAATTTGTGAACTTGCCAAAAGGAAAGCAGTTCTCCACTGCCATAAGAAGCGGTGAGGGGAGAACTGATTGGAAAGAAGAAGCAAAGAAAAAAAAAAAAAGAGGCTACAGTAAGGGAACAGTGTAGATGAGCGAATAGTTAAAGACAAGTGTAAAACCAGGTTTGCACATGGCAAGTCAGCATCTCAGTATGCCTGAGGAGCTCAGCACACGCTACCTAGATGGTCTCAGAAGCATTTTAGGAGAAAAGCAGAAAAAAACAAGTACCAGAGCCTATCAGTTTGAGAAAAATTGCCCTGCAATTCTGTATTTTGCTGCTGCTAAGAGTTAGTTGCATCCTCTTGTCATGGAGGCCAAGGGCAAGCATGAGGTTAGCTGTGGGAGATCGAGGAGATCTTTTTGTACTGCCACTCCAATTTAAGTAATACAAAAGAAACTGGTAGAATTTACACTAAAAGCAAAGTTCCGGTACAAAAACCACACAGAAAATCCAAGCAGATGATCAAATGTGGTGATAGCATGGAGCTGGCCAAGGGATGCTCGAGGCCATTCCAAAAGATATTTTGAGGGACTGACACTGTTGCTGTCAGTGGCCATGAGAAAACACAGGACAACCGTCAGTGAATGGTATTTTCTGCTCATTTATTTTCTGGACTTTATACACAAACCTCATTCTACCATGTGAACTGCTTCAGGGTACAGATGCTCCGGGCAAATGGTGAGGGGACTGATTGTTAATTTGTGCTAGTTCGGTGGTCATGGTGGGAGGGAAGAATTACACAATGTTTAGTTTAACCATAATATGTGTCTGATGTGTTAAAGTAAAGGAATAAGTATGAGAAATGTTAATAGTAAAACTGGGGGGGAAGGGAGAGGGATAACCTTCTGTGTCAAAATAAATTTCACTCTCGCAATTTACAGCAATTAAAGAGAACAAGATTGAGCTTAACTTTATGTCACCAAAAATATGACAGCTTTAATTGTTCAGGTCAAAATTCTTGAAAACTGTGGATTTATTTTTTTTCCCCAAAATAATAAGATAATAAAATCCAGCCTTATCTTATGAACACTATTTGCTAGGAGATGGCTTAGCATTTGAACAAATACAAGTTAAGCTATATGGCAACAGAGAAATAAAATTCAACTCATGCTATTTTCAAAAAACAGACATGGTTTGGATTCTAAAGTTTCCAAAGCAAGTTACTCAAATTAGGCCTTCAGGTATTTCAATATTCCATTTTAAACTTTTTTTTTTTTAAATTTGAAATTAAAGACTTGTCAAGTAGCTAGTTACAAGTAATTTTACAAGTCACCTAGTACATTATACAATTTTGGCAAAAATTGGCAGCTCTGACATTCATTTCAAACTGTTTCAACTAGCAGCTATTTGATCATATCTCATACATTACAAAGCTGCTTAATTTTGGACTACTGTACTATTTTTTATTCCTGGTTTGAGTGGGTGTCCTAGTGTCAGCCAAAGACAGGGGTAACTTTTCACACTAGCTGTGATGGGGCAGAGCCTGGAGCTGCCTGGGCATGGCCAAGGCACTGAGTTATTCAATACCATCTTACGTCATGGGGGGGGAAGGGACTCTCTCACAAGGTCCAGGGCAAACGTGGTGGGCATGGACATAGGGTCCATCTGCCATTATTCAATGCTTGGTGAGCATTTTGCATGTAAATCACCTCTCTTTTATACATTGTTACTACTATTGTTGCTGTTACTGATAGAGGTTTTTTTATCTCATTGCTGTTACCAGTAAATTTTTCTTATCTCACCTCAGAAACTCTGCCCTTTGTGTTTCCCACCAGAAGGGGAGGGGAGCTAACCGTGTCTGGTTTTCGAGAGTCTCCGGGGGAGAGGCACTAAATTAGGGAGTGGCATTTCTAAACCCTGACACTGGAAAAGCAGGGGGGTGGTAATTTCTTATGCTTTCAGACAGCTTGAGGGGCTGGAGGGGCGGAACTGGGGGGATGATAACATGTATCTTATTTTAAATTTGGTCAGCTCCTGCCCAGACACCATTCAATGAAGTCGAGCTTGAGAGCGTCAGGACAGGCAAGGAGAAGCTGACAAACGAGCAGGATTGGCAGGATGCAGCCCAAAAGGGATTTACTACACATGCACATGGCAGTCTATCAAAAAAAAAGAGAATATTTTTAAAATGGGAAAAAAAATGACGAGTTTTGGATGGCGATGCTTAGGCATGAATGACTCTTAGCTTGGAGAAAAGGTTAGGGAAGTGAGAATTTTCTGTCAATCAAATCTGGAGATACGAATATATTTTTTGCTTTCTACAGACTTTCCAAATCCATCCTAATCTCTTACAAGCTTCACATGTTGCAAAATAATTTCCTAGTGGCTTTTTAGATGGGCAAAGATAAAATGGATTAATCTGAAAAAAACCCACGCTAAAATAGTGCAAATATGAACTTACTATTACAAATTTAGTTTACTCAAATGGCAATGTTTTAGCCAAACAAGATAGAAATCAGATGATCTCTCCTTTGCAACATTTAGGTCTCTTCCTATTACATGAGGATGTCCTCCATTTGCTAAAGCATTGCCAGTTCATTGTAACAACAGTAAGACAGCAAGACTCAAATTGTGCAGTGCTCATAAAAGGGTCTTGAAATTGTTACTCCCTGTATATGTAAACAGTCAGTTTCAGCACTTATCCAGTAAGTGTCTTTTGCCCACTTTTAACACTTCTCTTTAGATTTCAAAATACCACTCTATCAATACCTTCTGGACAGTAGCCTTTTCAGTAGGCCTCTCCCCTTTTTCTAGAGCACAGAAAATTTTACTTTAGCATTCCTACTAATCTCTCTCTTCTGCCAAGTATGTATATCTGAGCAGTTTACTATTTCTGTCTGAGCAATTCGCTGGTAGCATAAATAAAGCTGAAAAACTTAGTTTCCTTCTCAAGTTTTCCTTTATTAAATAAATAAAGCAATAAATCACTCATTACCTACCAGTATTCCAAATGAGAAGTTTAAGCGCCCTCTCACTTTTCCCAGGTTTCTTATTCAGGGATGAGCCTAACGCCCAGATATTCCAACTTCTTCATTTACACAGAAAAAAATCCTGATCAACCTCGTCCTAAACTTAAAGAAGGCCCTCACCTATTCTTCGACAACTATAGTTTCTGAGCACAAAGCCCCTCACTAGAATAACTCTGATCTTACTCTCCAGAAATACTTTCTATCTTATATAATTAAAGTTACTAAATTTTGCTTTCAGAGATTTATGTTATCTTGATTAATTAACAAATTGTCTCTCTTGCATTCACTTCCCAAGACACTAACTTTGACATTTACTTGACTTCATCCACAGCTATGAAACTTATCCTAATGCCAAATTCCATGCTTGTACTTCACAAAGATCTCAGACACTGTTCCACCAGATGTAATTATGAATTTCTCTCTGTGAACAGCCCTTAAATGCTCTGCTTAGTGCCACAGGAGCTGAAATTTTCTGTTCATTCTTCCAGGAAGAATCTTAAGCTCATTGTTCATCTTACCTCTCTTCAAATGTCCAAAGGTCTGCAGAGGCACAAACACTGCTGTATTTCAAAGGAACAGGAGCTTCCTTCCACAGACTATATACAACCACCCTACATTAATTCAGGTATTATATATCCTTTCTCCTGGTACCTCTAAAGGTAGCACTTTCTGCCAGCTTTGTTTCTGGAACTGCCTCTTTATGGATGACATTTTCATTCTGCCAGCAGCAGGGATCCTATAATCTGTTGTTGAGATACTTTTTATAATAACCAGTTTTGCAATTTTAGCATCATCTATTTGATGCCATATCAAATATGCCATTTTATCAGCAGGTCCTGTCCTTTCACAAACGCAAGACACTTGACTGCACCAAGAACATGCTACCATTACCAAATGGAAGTCCCAAGACTAGCACTGCTCTCCCACTGAAAGGCACATTTGAAGATCTAATTTTTCATGTGCCAACCAACACCAGCTCTAAAGTGGTTTTCCACTGCTTAAAATTGTTAAAAAGTTTCCAGTATTTTCATTATCATGATACCATACAGAGACAGGTCTTTCTTTCATTCTGCCTTTCACAAATTTTACTACATGCCACTTGCTTCAAAGAAGCCTTTTCGAGCAGTCTAAATGAATATGCATATAACCAGGATCTTAAAGTGATTCTGCTCTGCTTCCTCTAAAATGATCAAGTTCAGCCACATTAGTCTAAAATCCTTGCAATCAATTGCATTTTTCCCACAGCTCAAAATAATTTTTTTTTTTTTACTGCAGCAATATACATTTGAGTGTCTGACACTCAAACTTTTTTTTCCATGTAAAATACCACTCTGCATGGCAAATCCATTTGCATGAAGCACAGCCTTAAAAGGAAGCAACAAAACCTGCAGTAACATGATCTAAGTATATACTAAAACATGCACCAAAGACTTGTGCACAGTAAGTAAAGCCTCAGGGAAACATCACAAGTTCTAGTACATCCTATGATTACTCACAGGAACAGACTCCTTGGTACTTCGCTCCATTTTATCATTTTTCTCAGGGGTTTTACTTTTTAAGATGACTGCATCTGCACACAACATGTTGCGTGGTTTTACCCTGTCCACAATGCTTTCAATTTTAGATATGGGCATAAAACAGTTACCACAGTTAGTAAAAGCAGGAAAAATGTGTTTATGCGTGTTATTCTGTGTGTTATTAAGCATAAGATATTGCCTTTTAATTCTAAAAATTTTCCACATCTCATAATTTATGTTTAAGACATAGAATGCAGTACATTCATAGCTGACATACCTGCTCCTTGGAAGAAACATAGATTCTTTAATGAAGACTGAACCAGACAGCAGGATATACCAACAGCTACCAATATCATCAGGGCTGGAATAAAAAGAACAAAAAAAAAAAGGACACAGTTTAAAACACTTGATTTAAATTACTCACAACAGTACCAAATTTGCACTACAAAGAACTAAGAGGCAAAAATGCTCAAAGTTATTAAAACCCCAATTCTGTGAAACTATTCTAATTTCCATCTGCAAATATATACATGATAAGAATGTCTCATTTCATTTACTTCACTTTATAAAAAGCATATATCTATCCATTTGATAACAGCAGAAATCCAATTAAATATAACAAAGTGTTTAAAATTGTCAAGCTACAATAAACATATTGCACTGTAGTATGTTGAGTGCATTACTTTCCTCTTGCTGAAGAGATCTGTAGCCTCTTTCCCTCTATAAATAAGACTTCCTTTCCCAGTTCTAGCCATCTCCTCTTAAACCCTTTCTTCAAGACAGAAATTTGCCCTTTGGCATCAGCTTACCCTCCCACAAGTTAAGAGACCATTGGAAACATTCACAGATAGTAAACCTATATTAGATTTGTTAGTCACTGTTACCTGCTACTACTACACACTGCCCATTTCATGTCTCTTCCCGGCACAAGACTAAATTCCCAATTACAGGGACAAAAAGTTTCTTTTCCCCTCTCTTCATGATATAGAGGAACTGGATAAGAACATCATCATCCAGGCCCAGTTCATTCTACTGTAGATTCAGATCTTGCTCCTTGAGTAATACAAAACCCTTTTCATATGCTTAGACTCTTCTTGGATAAGTTGAAATAATGTTTGGACAGGAAAATAAAATAGATTAAGGTTACCAGAAATAGCTGTAATAAAAGTCTTGTTCCATTTTAACAGTCAACACTGAGAATCTCTCTACTTTACTTCGGTTTTTAACATACCTGCTTCTTCCAAAGAAACTCATTAATTGAATGCAAGCACATCATTATGAACTGCATGAGCATTCTTATCTGAAAAACCACCCTAGTGACACTAAGAAATGCAGATTACTTAATTAATTTGTAGTACCTTCATTTTTTTTAAATTACATGTCTCAAGTCTTTAGAAACAATTAGGCCTAACTTCAAGAAAGAACAGCCCACATCTTGTAACAACGATGACAGCATAGTATTAAACCTAATCTTAAATCTAAGTAGGCAATGTACACGTTAGCAGCGTGCTTTTCAGTTGAAGAACTTCAATTTAAGAAGTACATATAAAGCAATCCTCAAAACAAGAGGGGGAGGGAGCTGGCCTAAAACAGCTGAGAGCTAACCATCCAATCTAAAAATGTGCTCCATTTTCATCTTGCACTATATAATAAAGCATGAGAGAAAGGACAAACATCAGAAACACACAGAATTAACTGAGGAAATTAAGGACACAGTCTATGGTCAAGAACAAAAGAGCTAAATAAGATGATGGAGCTTGTATTTCTTTTCTACCAGCCGATGACCTGACCAGTGAAGCCACACTGGTGAGCTACACACACTTAACATCTTTAAAATGAAGACTCAAGGAATACTTCTTTATACTGACAGACAACAGAAAATGAAGCCATATCACAGTCCCACAGCTGAAACAACAACATTTTGTTTCATATAGTTGAAGTGCTCCAAGCTGCCTTTTCTGAAGTATGCCCCACATCCTTGCTTCTCACACGGACCTGTGGCATCCTCAAACTTGTTGGTCTAGAAAAATGAGCATTGTACGTAAGTACAGAGAACCAGGGTTAAAGCAGATAAACTCATGAAACCCAGCACTTCAAATGAAAATATCATTCTCAAAAGGACAAACATGAACCTAAATTACATGTCTTGAAACATTCTTTCCCTCATGAGTCCTATGCTGACAGGCATACAACAACCCCGCTGCTGAACTGCAAGCCTGTTGGGTTTTTTGTTATGTTTTTTAATAGATGTCAATCTAAATACAAATAATCTGGACTAATCAGCACAGTTGAAATAGACATTTTCAGCAATGGCTATAGAGAGAGACTTCCCAAAGAGCTGGGAAGTAACTGTATGAGAATGTCAATAATAATTTTTTCGTGTGGATTACACTACATTACTTTTTCACATACTAAGTTTCACGTTTTGGGGTGGTGTTTTTTTGACTTTTTCCTGAAAATTGTCAGTTTGACCAAGTATAAAAGTGTAGTCTGATAGATAAGAACCTGGGGTAGCAGGCTTTATAACTCTAAAGCAAAAGTAATCTAGAAGATCTGTTTATACTTTCAGAAAGCCATTTCCCATTATAAAAACTGAAGCAGAAAAAGATTAAGGCAATAGAAGATATTTTAACTTTTGTAAATCTACTAATATACAATCTTTTATTTCCCTCCCTTTAAGAGTTGATTAACTTTTTATTATTTGTAATAATAAACACCTACATGTATGGGGCTTTAGTTATCTCTTCTCATTGGAAATCTTTTTACTTCAAAGGGAAAGGCAGCTACTCTGGCTTTCACAAGCACCAGGTAATACATTCAATATTCAAATTCTTAATGCGACTTTTGAACCTACCTTTGAATCATTTAACAAACAGCTAAAATGATTATATATTTAACTGAAGTGGTTTAATTTTTTCTTATTTGATCTACACACAGCATGACCTTTCATCCAACTCAGTTTTAACTTTTTTTTTTCCTCAGTTCACAGGTTAATTTTCTTTCTCTGCAAGCTGGTTCTTCAACAGTTGTTGCTCCTTATCTGTGAGGAACATCATACTTTATCTATTTTATATATAATCAAAGGAAGCACCTGGTCATATGACAGCTGAAAGCGCTGATTAAAACAATAAATAAAACTTTAGGAATACCATCTGATGGAATTTACTTTCCCTTTGCTTTGTGTGTACTTCAAAAATGTTTTTGTTTTTATTTTTGCAGTGAGAATATATAGTGTATATTTGAGAATTTATAAGCTCTAGGGAATTTGCATCATGCATTATCTCCTGAACTCAACCCTTTAATTATCTAAATAAAAACAAAAATCTTCAATATTGCTGTGTCTCAATAGTGGAAGATTACTACATAAAGTGTCAATATTCAAGGTATCTTTCCTGAAACATACTGTGTATTCTTTTAAAATTTTCACTGCCAGTCAAAACATCATAAATATTTCCAAGACAGTCTTTAAGAGCAAAGAATACTGAGAGGGTTTTAATTCTCTTCATTTTTACAACCAGTAGTGTCTTTCTATAGTCTTGAGCAAAATATCTGAGAAAAATCTCACTTTCGTTCTTTCCAAACACACATGCTTCCCTCAAAAAAAAAAAAAAAAAGAAAAAGCAAGAAATTGAAATACTGATCTATTCCTTTCATATGAAAACATATATAACTCCTGCACTTTTCAACACTTGCTACACTCTCAGTTGATTAGAATTAAGCCTCAAAAAAGCCATTTGGCAGCCAGCTTTCACTAGACAGCACTGTTACAAGAAACACATGCAGTTCTTTCATTTTAAGGATTCTGGGCTTTCTACAATCTTATTCAAACATGATGTGGCCTTCAATCAAGCTTCCATGTTTTCTGTACTATGCTTGACATTTGTTCATTAACAATGCATTTGCATTCTACGAGACTTTTGTGCCTGTAATGAAAGACCGAAGGAACTACAGAAGGGGATGCCAAATTACAAAAGCACTTCTTCAATCCACCTGAGGACTCATGCAAATATTTTACCCAGTAGAGAACACTCAACATTTGAAAAGTTTTCTTTGCAATCACATTTCACATTTTGTTTTAAACATCAAAATTGAATTCTAGAGATTAAGCCCAATTATGAAGTTTTCTTTCAGTGTCAGAATACTGCCTACCCATGGCAGCCCACAGAAGAATTTAGAAACTGTATTTGTCCTACAGATACTTCTTCTGTCATAGAGAAAACAGCAAACTGTGCTGAAAAGACTTTTATTGTGGACAGAACACATCCCTGACTGTCTCTGCAGGATGGTATTAACTTCATTTCATCTAGAATTAGCTGAAGAAGGATAGATGCTGATGACTTTCCCCCAAAGGCATCCTTACTGGGACACTGGGGTTTTTTCAGCCTAGAACAGTTGAGGGAAGGGTCCAACAGCATCTATCAGTCAGACTGATGTAGAAAGGAAAGACATCTGATCAGGTAAGATCTTTCCAGTGACTCACTTAGTAAGGACGCCACTGCTGTCCATCATCACCGCAACCACTGAAGCAGCAGCTGTCACTGGAAGTACACTGAAAGCTCCACAAAGCAACAAAGCTGGTGAAGGGTCTGGAACACAAGTCTTATGAAGAGCGGCTGAGAAAGCTGGGGTCATTCAGCCTGGAGAAAGAGAGGTTCAGATGGGACCTTATCACTCTCTACAACTGCCTGAAGGGAGGTTGTAGCCAGGTGTGAGTCGGACTCTTCTCCCAGGCAACAAGCCACAGGACAAGAGCCAGCCTTAAGTTGTGCTAAGGGAGGTTTAAATTGGATATTGGAAGGGTTGTCAAGCACTGGAACAAGCTTCCCAGTGAAGGGGTTGAGTCACCACCCCTGGAGGTATTTGAGAAACACAGAGGTGTGGTATTCGGGGACATAGTTTAGTGGTAGATGTTGCAGTGTTGGGTTAATGGCTGAACTCAATGATCTTAGAGCTCTTCTCCAATCTAAATGATTCTATGATCCACATCAGGCTTGTCACAGGTTTAGCCCCTGTGCTTTTCG
>VXAY01002648.1:1139499-1210294 GCA_013399855.1 Oxyruncus cristatus
TACATACAGCTTTCAGGTGATCCAATCTTGGCCTCAAGCCATTTCTGCCCTCCCCGGGCTATCCAGGCCTCCAGGGGAAGAACCCACACGAAAGTTTCTTCACTCCAAATCATTTCCACAGGTGGTAGGGGTTTTAGTTTTTAAGTCTTTTCCCCAGCTGGAGGGAGAGAGGGGGGCTTCCCTTTGCCTCGGCACTCCCTCCTTTTTCACTGACCTTGAAGTTTGTCTTATCTCAGGTTCTTCTCTGCTCTCCACCAGCTGAAGTTTCTTCTGTAACGTCTCAGCCGAGCAGCTTTTCTCTGGAGTTTCCTCTCCACTCTGCTACATGCCTCGGCCAGAGGCTTCAGTGCCATGCCTGCCCCCGGCACAAGGCCAGGGGAGGAGGGAGCTCGGCCCCCATTCGGGGGAGGCCCTCCTGCTCCACTCACGCCATGGCTCCGAATTTCTTCCTGTGCCACACACACAACTACATCCCTTCTTTTCCGGTCTGTGTTAAATATGTAATTTGTAGAGACGTAACAGAAGTCCTCAATTGGCTACTTAGCCAGAATTTCACCCGGAATCAACCATCTTCTACTCTAATACTGAGGGGGATGGGCTAAACCATGACAAGGCTGAAAGCAAAGCCCATCCAACCCAGGCAAGCAGCACCTCTGCCTAGTTTTGAATTCCTCTTCCTATCCTCCCTCCAGTCTCGCGGGGCTATATGCACAGCAGAAGTGGAAATAACTGAAATCAGGAATTACTGACACATGTACATTTTCAAGCAGGCAATCAGAGTTCTTCTTTGCAGGCAAGATTTTACTCTACCTATTGGCCTTAAGTGACAGAATACATTCCTTCAAATACCAAAGACTGGAGGAAAGGAAGGGGAAGGGCTGTTGCTCCTTGAGCGGTAGAGGAGGTTGGGTTGTTTGGTTTTTGTCGTTTGTTCTGGGGGGGTTTCAGCTCAACTACTGTTCTGGATATTCATCTGGACGAAACTTAGAACTATTAAAAGTTGCCTACCGAATGCAGTAAAGCTGTCCACTTTCCCAAGTTACAGAAAACAAGATTTATTACTGCGAAAGTAAGATGACAGAGGCAATTTATCCTGCAGAGAATCAGAATGAAGTCAACCCAAAAGTCACACATTAAGGGGCAGTAAGAAGAATTAAATCAATACACATAGTCATTGTGTCCTGAAAATAAGATCCGTGCTCTGTGAAGACAGCAAAAGAAGTACTCAAGCACCAAGAGTATTCTTCTAAGTAATATGATAGAGCTACCGACCGATAAAGTTTTCAGAATACTCAGGTTCTAGTAGCAACCTTAAAGTGATGCAAAATTGAAAGCCAATACCAAAATACTCACCAATATGCAGGCTTTATTCATAATCTGCACTTCATTGTACGAAATCTGAATAAAGCTTGACCTGAAATCTTGACTCTTGTATTATAGCACTTTTGAGAGCAGTGGATTTCCTGGGAAATCTATATATAATTTCCCAGAATACCAGAGAATTTGATTTACAGCAATTCAGGAGCTAGAAATGGAAACCCATTAAACTGGATTGCAGTGTCTTCCCATTGTTTCCCTATCCAGCTTCCTTGACATAGTCCTTTAATGCAACTACAACCTCCAGCCAGACAGCACACCTCTGCGCTTTGAAAATGACACAAAAACCTGAAGATAGAACTATGCAAAGTAATTTCATAGCTGTCACTAACAGTTCTGTCTGGAAACATCAATTACATAATTATGAAACAGCTGATGACATCACTAGGTTTTCACCACTGATGAGGTTAGACAGTCTTTTCAGACTTAGGTCTTCACATTTTCTAGGATATGACTGTTCTGTGAGACCTCAGAGGCACTCAAAGTTCAAAAATCGGGAAGCAGTTATAAATCTCCAGACTTCCAAGACCCACGAAGCTTGCAGGCTTTCTCAAAGTCTTCAGCACTTACATCAAACTCTTCATGCTATGATCTATTTATTCCCCTAGAAGGGTTAGCTTCTTATTCCCAGATCCCCAATTAGCTAAATATGCACTACTTAAAACCAAAGCTTTATTTTCTAATTCTAATTATTTTATTTCAATATAAGGTAGCACTTGCACATTTGTAACTATACATTTTAAACTATGTATCTGAATTAAATATTAACAGCATATCAAAGAAATTATGCGCAAGAAACAACTTGTTTCAACATGTGTCCCTTACACCTATGGATTCTGTAAGGCATCTCTCTACAGTAGGACAGATATTCCAGTTTTAGCTTTCAGATTTCCTGATCCTACAAGATGCAAAAAAAACCCCTAAAATAGGCAGCTACAATAAAGATTTAAGTCAACCTATTGAAAGGCCAAATAAATCTCAAATATCTACACCATCTGTAGTGTCTTCCTCTATCCTAACAAGTCCGGAGGCATCACTTTCCTTTAAAATTTCTTTATAAGTAGTTAGATTTTAATAAATTCAATCCATTTCATACTCAATCTCCACCAAAATGAGATGCAGAACTACTAAAACCTCTGGAATAATGAATCATTCAGCACATGCTTACCATGTGCCTTTGCTTCAACTAGATAATGAACATCATAAGTAAGTACAGTGGCAAGAAATTGCAGGTCTTTGTGATGACTGCTGTCAGAC
Source organism: Oxyruncus cristatus (assembly GCA_013399855.1). Lineage (NCBI taxonomy): Eukaryota > Metazoa > Chordata > Aves > Passeriformes > Cotingidae > Oxyruncus > Oxyruncus cristatus. The sequence continues at coordinate 1,142,134 of VXAY01002648.1, forward strand.
ATGCTTTAATTCTGTAAAATAAGACCTCCCTTCAATGCAAAATTCAGTACCTGGACTTAAAAGCATATGCTGAACAGAAGTCTTTGCTGCTCTGACCACCTTCTGTTAATTGGTTTTTCAGCCAACTCCTCTAAAACAGCACTTGAAAAAAGCTAAGCAGCATGCAGGTCTCAATGGAAACGAGCATGGAAATTACCTCCATACAATTACTGCTTAATATTCCTTTTACAGGAGTTGCATCTATCCTGAGACAAACAGTGGAGGTGTCATTCTCCCTCCAACGCTGGACTGAATGGTCCAGCAACACCAGATGCTGAAAGGACTCCTAACATAAGTCAAACATCAGCATCCAGAATTACTTTCCATGCAGAGCTATTTTTCAAGCTACTTCATAAAAAGGTCATGATATCAGCAAGAACGATTTCTTTGTTGTGAAAGAGCTAATTTGATTTATGGAGACAATAATTCTTCAAAATTCCAACCACTAAAGGATTAATTCAAGACTTATATTTACACTGGATGTAATATGTACCATCATGCTACAAGCTATAACATTTGTAACTGTTCTGACAAAAGAACTTATACTACAAACCAAGATGTATCTAGATTACATTTTCATGTAATCATATTCAATGCTGTTCAAAGTTGAATAAATTTCAGAAAGTAAGCACAGAGTAATTACAAAGACATAGTTCATGCTCCCAGATCTCCACTGGGGAGAGGCAGAAACAATGAAAACTTGACATGTCAGAACTGGGACCTCTTTCAGACATTTAAGCACTACACAAGAAGAAATCACAAAGAACACTGCTCTGCAAGCTTCTGTACCATAGGATATTGTTCCAGCAGATTAATCTGTCTGTTTCTCTTTGCTATTTTGGTTATCCTCTGTCTGCTGAAAGCTATGCGTAGTTTATCATTTTAATTGAATAACCACTGCCACAATTAAACATCAGCCCTGAAGTGCCTTGAAATGTCAAACATGTCTAAGTCGAACAATTCTCTCAGGTAGATATCTCATTGCCTCAAGATCCTGCCCACTAGCACTGTAGTATTGTGACACTCAGAATAGACAGAGAACCACTTACTAACATTGTCAGCACTGTCTATAATCCTTATAATCCTCCTTATTAGGCTAGTTAAGCAGTAACCTGACATCTGCCAGAGCATTTTAGATGCTCTTGCTGACATTAGCAGGTATATCCCAAACACCGAAGTAAAGAGATTCGTACTTGAGGCATCAGCCACAATTTTCAGACACTTTTTTGTTATATGAACACATTGAAGTCATAATTAGAGTGAAGATTAGAAATAAGAATAAATGTAAGACAAAGTTAAAATATATCCAGTAATAAAACTGATAACTAGGAATTTAGAACGTCTCTTTTTCATTAAACAAGCATCTTAAAGAGCATATTTCAACTAAAGTCCATGATTATCTTTTATTAATGGACACAAGATGAAAACTGGTGTCTTGTCTCCTGGTAGAAAGAATGGGAAATGAAGAATGAACCATGGAAAGCAATTACTCAGTATTCATGAAAACAAATAATCAGAAGTATATTTTTCTTTGGAGTATTTAATTTATTCGTATTCTTTTCCACTTATAAAATCAGTAAAAATAAAGCAGAAAATTCAGTCAAATTAAAGATTATTGCAGTGTCAGTAATGCCTGTCAGTCTAAGACAGGTGATTAAACAGGCAATCAATAAATATATTATGCAAATAAACACACAAGCTAATTGACCTATTGTCATTGAAGTCTTGATATTAAACTTGTACAGTGAATTACCCCTTGATAGTAGAAGAGAAATTCAAACCAAAAATTATAGTCTCCTAAATCATCAGGAAAAAAATTACAGAAGTAATAAAATAAAATGGTCTTGCATCCAAAATATTCTTTGGTCAAGACAGACAAATCTGTTCTTATATCTAACAGCCTCCTAGTATTTCTCAAAAATCAAAGCTTTTATTCTCGGAATTATAGCAACTACAAAAACATGATAGGTTTTAGTGAAGCATTTACAGTGAAGAAAGTGCAAAAACATTACTTCAGTTGTCATTCAAAGAAGTCTCAATCAGGTCAAACAGTAACAGAAATTTGGAACTGGTTATGCAAAGCAAACAGATTAACACTGATCACTGACACTACTAAGAAGCCTTGATTCAGTGTCTGGTTTTACAGAGAAAACTGTCAAGTCCTTGAATGTGTTTGTTTTAATGATACACATTGCCTAAGAGACTTCCCACAGAAAATGCATTCACAATACAACATATGAATTCATGTTCCTGATTTACTGCAGTGCAGAACTGGCAGTATCCCAATGCTATTTTGGCAACTGCCCAACTATTAGAAGCTGCAATACACCTTTAGGAATACTTTCAGGACAAAGAAGAAAAAAAAGGAAGAAGAGACAAGCCCTGCTGCAGCAGTTCTTTGCATTATTAAATATACTGTTGCAGGATTTCCACAGCAACCTATGAATGTACGAGCAGTATGGATATATGAATATATATTATATATATATGAATATGTATTATATATATATGAATATATTGCTTGCAGAGGTCTACCTGAAAATTCAGATACTGACCCAGCAATCATAGAATCATTTAGGTTGGAAAAGCCCTCCACAATGATGAATTCCAATCATTACCCTGCACTGCCTTATTCCCCATTAGACCATGTCACCAAGCACCACATCTACAATGTCTTTTAAATACCTTCAGTGATGGTGACTCAATCACTTCCCTGGGCAGACTGTGCCAGTGATTGACAACCGTTTCCGTGAAGAAATCTTTCCCAATGTAAACCTCCCCAGCACAACTTGAGGCCACTTCCTCTTGTCCTATCAATTCTTACTTGGAAGAGACCGACCCCCCCTTCTGCTACAACATCCTTTCAGGTAGCTGTAAAGAGCAATAAGATCTACCTGAACCTCCTTTTCTCCAGGCTAAACAACCCCAGCTCCTTCAGCTTCTCCTCATAAGATTTGCACTCCAGACCCTTCACCAGCAAGTCCTTCTCTGGACACGCTCTAGCACCTCAGTGTCTTTCCTGCAGTGAGGGGCCCAAAACTGAAGACAGGATTCAAGGTGCAGCCTCACCAGTGCTGAGTACAGCGGGACCACCACTGGCCTGGTCCTGCTGGCCACACTATTGCTGATCCAAGCCAAGATGACATCGGCCTTCTTGGACACCTGTATCACAGAATCAATCAGGCTGCAAAAGATCTCCAAGATAGAGTCCAACCTATGACCAAACAGACTCCACCCTCACAGCTCTGTTTTATTTCTGCTTCTCTGAAGAAGACATACTCTGAGTTTACTATGTCTATTCAGTGCATTTTAAATAAGACCAAGGAAGAAATCTTTGACTCTGTGAAGTCAAGAATATTCAGTAAACAAGGACAGCAATTGCAGAAATATGACCCAAGCCCCCACAAATAGGCGCATTCTATCCGAAACTCAGAAATTACGGTTTAAAGTATTAAGTAATACAAGGTATTAATTTTACTGACAACTTGGAATATCACTAGTGGAAACACCAGCTTGATCCTCATACATTTATCTAGCAATTCCTTTCTGTAGTCTTTTAGGACTTAAGCTTTATATCTGTAAGATATAAATATATATTGCTATAGACCACATACATTGTATCTGTATAGAATAACTTGTTTTTACGATAGCAGCATCATAAAACTTCTTGAAGACCTATAGAACATAAAAGGACTCAACATAGTTTCAGTAAGGCAGTCTCAGCAAAGCTGTTCTGTTTAAAAATCATGTGCTAATAGCTAAAGAAGGTGCTTTAAACTCATTTTTGTCACACTTCATTGCACAATTAAGACAAGCTATGTAGAAATGTATGGCAATATTGGCATAACTTTTTGTCAGTTTACATGCACTGCTTCTATTCTCCAGAGGGCCTTCAGGACAATATGCTACTGTGAAAGAACGATGAATTCAATAAATGTCACTTTTATTGCAGGACTTAAAAGTCTGACTCTTAGATTCACACTCTTAAAGACTACTCATAGATCTATTTTTCATTCGTCCTTGCACAGAACTACTCTACGTTGATTACGCAGACCTACAGCTGCTTAGCTAAGGCAGAGACATTTTACAGCTACACTCAAAATCCCCACGACTTTCTGTGTAATGCTTGATACCTGGATGGATGACAGCATGTCTCTTCCTGGGAAGAGCATCCTCCTGAGCAAGCTCTGCAAGTTCCCTGCCAGTCACTGCCCTAAGTCCATCTCACCCACTTGTCTTCGGGAGATGATCTAACACAACCTGTCCCTAAGCTACGTAAAGCTAATGCCCTCCATCATTTTTCAGTCATTCTGCTCTACCTCATGAAAGACACTAACATTTTCATCTAAAAAAACAATAGGTATTTGAGTAGCTACCAAAAAGTTACACTCCTTTATTTCCTTTCCAGATTTCATTTATTTCGGGTTTTGATACCTGGGCCAAGCCAGTACTGAAGAACACTGCATGGCTAACCCAAACCCAACGTGTTTGGGTCTTTTGATTCACCATGGTGATGTAATTCAGAAAACCTGGCTAAGACTGGATGGTGATATTACTGCTACTGGACCTGAGAATTTAGTTCTAAGCATGGAAATATCAAAAAAGATGAGCTAAAATCATGTATCTTTATCCTTTTTACAGCATTCTCCAATTCTCATCCCCTTTTGTCTCCCCACGCCACCTCCCATATATGCACTATAGTCTTAATAGAAGTGGATGTTTTTCATCCCACATTGCATTACAAGTGGAGAATGAGGAAAAAGCAAGACAATACAGAATAGTACTAAAGCTTTTTGTCACACACCTGCCTACCATTGTCAGTAATTTAAAATTAACAAGCTTGTTATTTCTCATTTCAGCTGTGAACATCCTCTGTAGTAATAACTCAGTTTTACACAAGATTTTTTCTCTCCAATCTCCAGTTTACACGTACAACTTCTACTGTTTTATTCCCCACACTGAGCTTCATTAAAGGCTGCACAACTGAATGACATAAAAGCACACAAACATGTTGGCATTAGACAAGAGCTTTTTTCAGCCATAGAAATTAACACTGAAATTCAGTTCAAGATAGCCAAGAGATAACTACTCTTCTTTAAACACTTGTCCTTTTCTAAGAATCTACACAATCAAAACCAGTAGCCTACTACTAAAGTGCTGCAGACTGAGAAATTTTTTACTGATCAGAGCTTAAATCCAAAATACACATTTTCTCACTAGGGACATGTGGGAGGTAGAAGCATATATCCTATCAGGCTTTCCTTTGAAGGATCTCTTAAACTAGGACACACTTCACGATAACCTGGCTTTGGGGTTTCCTTTGTATTTTTAAAAAACAATAGAAGCAGTAGCTAAGTTACTTCCAGGTTCAATTGCTCAGAAACTACGGGGAATGTGATCACAAAAACACGTACTACAGCCTGGCACTTCAGAAACACATGAGGTTTTGTTATTGAATGACTTTGGACTGCAGGTCATCAAATCTTAAAATATTTTCTGCTAATTCAATACCCTTAGTGAAGAAAATAAGTAAAGCCTAAAGACATATAAGACTTCCTTACAGAAAGAGTAAGCCAAATATCACTGATCAATACAGACAAATATCAAACAGCAGGGCTGAAAAACACATACAGCCCTTGCATGACTAATGAGAAGGAAAAAGAGGTACTGCATTTATTAGAGACTCATTCATTTCCTTACAGATAAAGCATCTATGGCCAAAGATTGCTCTCTGCCATCATAGCAAACATTTAAGTTTTGATCCAAAAAATTCTGATCAACCATCAAAAGGTATAAACACCCTCTACAAATCTGCTAAAACTCTGGTTCCCAAAGAATACGCTAATTGAAAACTTACTGTTGGAGACATCTAGAATTACTATCCTGCAGACATGAAAATAGAACTTCTTTTCCTCTGAACTACTGAGAAAATATGTATCAAATTACCAAAATAAATGTTTTTTTTAATGAGGTAGGTTAAAAAAAAAAAAGGAACAAGTATGCATGTCAAGTAAACCTCAACTCTGAAATTTTGCTTTGCAGGTTTTTAAGCCCTTTTATCATTAATTTCCCATCAACTGCAAGTAGTAGGATGACTGGCAAATGAAGAATAACTCGAGCTGAACTGCCACTTCTAATAACCCAGTTTCCATTTAAACTGTGAGATGGCCGCAGGGTTTGAGAATTTGTCACTACCATGTATACCCCCTGATAGTAAAGTAAATGCAGATGAGATGAGCCAATTTTAAACAATGTGCCCTATTTTACCCCTTTGGTCAAAAAAAAAAAATCTATACAGATCCCATGAAAATTAACAACTTTTTTTTTAATGTAGGATAAAATAATTACTGCATTTGTAAGGAATGGAGATAATTATTTTCAGCATTGCATACATGCAATAGAAATTTACCTCTTTACACATACAGCTAACGATGCAGACAGGAACAAAATTTTCACAAGGAGAAAGTTTTGATCAAATAAACAAAGCAACTGTATTAGTCTGCATGTTAGCACTTAGGGATGAAGATTTAGCTTTTCTGCATTGAGACATTAGGTTGTGCCTCAGGGAGGTCACACACACAGGTCAATTAACAACTCCAACAGTCACAGCTATTTTAATAGATGTAGCACCCAATTTCAGATTTCAATGCAAACATACCATCACTGGGGGGGGAAAAAAAGGTTGTAATTTAACAATCTAAAAAGTTCAAATGTAAAGCTTTTTTAAAACCTTAGCCCTTCGTGACCAAAATAAGAGCTTCAAGTGATAAATATTGGTATGTTCAATAGAAAGTGGCCAGGTTGCATGTTCCAAAGTCATTTCCTATAGCTCATACCAGAGTGGGTTGATTCTGGCCTGGCTATCAGTTTGCTTGTCTCCTGCAGTACTCAAAGAATTTTTCCAAACATGTACACTGTAAAATTGGAATTCTGTTTTTTAGAAGAATACATCTTCAACACATAGGCTGAGTTTGAGGAAAAAAAAAAAAAGGATTCCTCCAAGTTTATTATTTTAAAAATAGAACACTGAAAAAGACTGCAGGTTCCATGGGATTTTCTTACCAGGTAGATCTCAAATCATTAAAAAAAGGTACGTTCTGTTACTCTGAGTAACAGAATGTATATTTCTGGCTTCAAAATATTGAATTTTTAATTTTTTTAAAATAAAAAATATTCAGGTTTAGCCCACTAAAGATTAAATGAGAAATGTAAAACACTAGCGCAAGCACATTTTACATCAGCATCTCTATCCAGAAACTGCCCATTAAATCTACTGAATAAGTCATGGAGAAAAAATGTCAAGAAGCAAGTAAATATGAATGACAAGCAAACAACCAAAGTGAAGATGAAGTCACATGAAAGGAGTGACAAAGGAAATCAGTCCAAAAGAAGTGCAAAAAGCACTTCAAGTTAACCCACATTTGACAATATTCTGTTGGTGAATTTTCTTTTTTCAGGCACACATTTCCTGTAACTTTTGATTGTACTAAGTATATGGTTAATTAGCAGCATTGATTAATTTAGCATATAACTCAAATTTAAGTCAGTGGTTAGAACAAGCCAAAATATACTCGGTTTAAACAAAAACTCTGTGACACATAACAGACACAAACCGACTGCCTAGAAAAGGACAAATCACCAGCACAAAAACAGACTGGCAAATTAGTTTGTAAAACAAATAAAGATTGTACTGGTCTAATTAAACCTATCTGTCCACCTATAGATTTTATCTATCCACCTATGGATTTTTACCTTGTGCATTTCCCATACATAACATTACTAGGTTTCATTAGGGTTTCATTCAATATTCAAATAACACAAGACAACCCAGAAAAAAATATGCATTTAGAGTCTGGTTTAGGGGGCAGTAAGTAAAAATACGATAAACCTTCTCTTTCAATAAATTGTTTGTGTAAATGAAGCAATTGCAATTCTCAGATCTCTACTGCAAATCTGAGCTGACATTAGAGCACATCCCTGCTAATTATAAACCATGTTATATTTGTCAATTTGGCACCTCTGGCATGAAAAGCTGATCACTACTACTTTCACAAAACTGAAGTAAGACAAAATGACAACTAATGAGAAGACATCCCACACCCTCTAATTTTATATAAATTTAATACAACACGCACCACTGAGCAAGAGCCACTGTTAGCTCTCTCCCTGGCACCAGCAAATATCCACTGTTTGATGATGAAAATCAAGTGGATCATTTATATTTACACACTGGGCACTGGGAAAGGGATTTGGCATCAATCACTATCCTCAATTCGCTTTAAAATTAATTCTTCAAATATTCTACAAAAGGAAGCAGAAATACTTACTAGTACAGAACTTCATTCGCTTCATGCCTTTCATATCTAACAGTTTCACACATCATTCTGAAAGAGAAGAAGTCACTTGTAGTTACGATTCTTATCAATGTCACAAAGACTTCAGTTTCTAAAGTTACTCAGCACTTCCACATGCCTACAGCACTCGCAGAAACTAACCATCAATTTAAAGCTAAGCTGATTCATAATTTAAGACAACAAATTGTTAAATATAAGCATCAAAGTTATTAGTTTATCCAAGATCAGATTTGATTTAGGACATTAGATGTAACTGTTCCCATAAAAAGAATTCTATAAAAATGGATAAAATTATACTGATCTCATTTTATAAAGTGATGTGATAAAGTTGCTTTATAAAAAACAATTCTGAATTTTAGAAATGGATGGAAATGTATCATATGCAACACATCAGAAATAAAACAATATAAAAACTGTTCCCATTTTCAAGTCAGGTTTAATAGATAAAACAAGAAATTATGTTGCATGGTAAATCAATGCTTCTCATTTTGCTAATATTGAGTAACTTGAAAATTACCATGAGATTTTAATGCTGAAGTTCCAGAGGGCTCAAAGTGGAGAGAATTTCCTGGAGAGCAATCCTCTGTCTAGAGGGGAGGATTAAAGTACTTTCACATTCACTGTCTGCCTGACAAATGTGGCATAATAGAGGGAAACTATAATAGAATTTACCACATATTAGGAAATCCAATGTTAATTCAGTGTAAAAAAAAAATCAACATGCCATTTCTGTCTATTGCCTTAAGGAAACAGCCCTAGAAATTACTGGGGAGATGGGTGGGAAGGGGAAGGAAACAAATCCCTCTGCCTCCCTTGGCCTTTCTATGGCTCTGAAGCAGACTGCAAATCCCAAGGCTATTTGACAGACAGTCAAACAGAGATTTGCCTAAGAGGCTCATGTGAACATTCAAACGAGGAACTATATTTAAATTTTGGAAGTAAATTTTCTTTCCTCACACAATTCATCCTCAGAATCTCAGTGTACCAATGACCAGCTGTCAGTAATGATATCGTAAGCAGAAAAAAGCATGCAAGAATTGCTGCTAAGGCAAAAACTCCCAAAAAAGTTGATTTGAGGCCTGGAAGAGTCAGTCTGGGTTTGATGTAACATTTGAAAAAGGCTTCTCTTTGCCACTTCCTAGATCATTCATTTCAATAGCCAACAGTCTGCTACAGAAGTCACCTTAGCACTCAACTCTCGCAGGATTTTTACATATTAATTCAGCCCACAAAGAAATAATGCTTTTTCTGTGCAGACTGGCAGGCTTATAGACATATCTTGACTATTCATAAATTGTTAACAGAAAATTGTGTTTGCTAATAAACTATCTATATAGATATAGATTCAAATCAGGAATCAAGCTTAAGTACCACAGCCTTTCTTCCAACCCCATTATTTTAGATCTACTCTTTGGGCCATCTTTAGAACTTTTCTTCCAGGCAGTGTCTGTACTGTATATAATAATTATGTATTGCATATCAATTTCAGCTAATGAAAAATCTTCCTGCTTCCTAGCACAGCAAAAAAACTTTTTGAACCACAGAACCATCTCTTTTCAGACAGTGCTCTCCACCATAAATTTGGGGTTTGTAAAAATTTTTTACAGACACTGAAAAGCTACTGTCTGCTTCTACCTCCTGAACCCTCATCTTCTCTCTGATCCCCTGTTTTGAGAGGGAAGGGGCGTATGGACATGAAGTTACTGGTGAGATGATACCAGAAAAGAGTAATTGTTTCTGAGCGTAATTGTAATCTGAAGTAATCTGAGTAATGTAAGAGTAATTGTAATCTGAAAAGAGTCAGATTTAAAAATTAAAATAGTGTTCAAGGATAGTCTGTACCCTGCTGGTCTAAAATGACGCTAGGCAATGGGCCATCTAAGAGGAGGAGTTACAGGAAACAGAATCACTTTAACAAGCAAGTTCTGTTCCCCTCTGAATTGGGATCTGAAGGAAGCACATTCTTGATAAAGTCACGTAATTTCACCATTGGCACTGAGTTTTACAGCATTTTGGTCCCATTATTAGGACAGTAATAGAGGGAAAAAAATGCCTCTTACAGAAGGTAGCCAAGCATTTCAATTCTTGTGTTACAGTGGTACAGCTAGAAATTACAGTGACTATGCAGCACAAGCCAGATTGCTTCCTCAAGTATTTGAAAAATTGAATTAGTTCTGGTCAATACTGGTGTCCAATTTTTGCCCGATCACTCAAATGCGATCTTTGTCCGCTTCCCTAAACAAATATAATAAATTCAATATGAGATCACCAACAAGCCATGTGGTAAATTATTCACTACTAGAGGCCACATTTAACACACTAGGTTTTAATGAATCTCAGAGGTTTTTGTGACATTCCACTGCTACAAGAAGAGTTGTATCCTAAAGGATACTATAAAAGCTTTCAGTTCAACATCTGCCAGGAGCCCAGCCTCTTCCATGTATGGTACTGTAAACAGAAGCCCTCTTTGAGGAATTCACTATGCTGGGAGAGCGAGTTCCACACATTCCTCAGCAAGAACCTCATTCTGCACAGGAAGCCAAGAAGCACATAGCAACATACCACGCAACCATATGCGCACACTTTGATCTTTGTAAACAACATCAGTTCAACTCCAGCTATGCAAAACTTCATGTGCTGAAAGTCTTGCATATAATAACATAACACAAAATGCTTTAGCTGAATGTGACCACAGACTCCTTCCAAAGCCAAAGTAATTACAGAGACTTCTTTGTAGTCAACATTCATATTGCAAATTGTGTCTTGAGCATTTTGGAAGAAAAAAAAAACCCCGCCTTTTTTTTTTTTCCAAATTACAGAATATTGGCTTGGGAATGTGGACTCTCACAGAATGACAAAGCAAAAGGCCAGAAATTATAACCTAAACCAGCATTAATCACGTCAAAGTTGCATCAGCATCTTCAGATGTGGCAAACGTTGGCATACCCCAGGATGCAAAACAGCAGTAATTCACCCTCTCACCCTGCAGAGCATACAGAAGATGTGCTTGGTCTCCTTCTGCAGCTGCCAGCTTCACATCAGTGTCTAAATACTCTTAGAAACTTCTGCTGTAAGATGTTTATGTAAGGACAACTAAAACAACCACATAAAAATCAAACAAACTCAAGCCTTTACAAAAACAAAACAAAAAAAAAATCAGGAGTTCATGTGAAAGTTTTTACTTGAGATCATTTGCTTCATGAAGCATTTTAGTAAAAAAAATGTGGATGACCTTTATTAGATATTTTTACTAAGTATCATTTGCACATGCTGTACACAATTTGTCTAAAACTTCCATACAAAAGTAAGCACACACTGAAACAGAAGCTGAATAACACAGTCTCCTCTCATGATTATTATATTACATAAATGATTTTGTCAATATATGGGTTTTCAGTCAGGACTGGACCTTAGAGTCTGTATGTTAAGCATTTAATTCTAGTCTCAAAGTTTCAAAAGAAAACAAATGCATCCACAATAGACATAAATAGGAAGGAACAAATAGACATGTGTATGCACACGTACAAGGGGAAAGTGTTAGGACAATAAAGAAGGGAAGAAATGGATGCAGTGAAAGTCAGTTTTTCAGTTTGAGGTAGGGTACACAAGAGGTAGTATATAGTTAGCAAAGTTACTGTTCCTTTGTTTTGTTAGTGCATTAACATATGTGTTTTTTAATGACAAAGTATCATACCTTAGCTGATGCTCTCTCAGATTCGACAAAGCTTCCATTCCATGTAAATACGAATAAACAATCTCCAAGTCCTACAAACATAAGGAAAACATAATTAGGATTCTCAGTTTGGTACAAGCTGTTAAAATACCTCTTAATGTTTTGAAAGCATCCAAAGCTCTCCTATTGGAACATTTAGGCTAAAAGCGAATTGCAGGAATACTTTTGATTATATGTTGGAACCTGACATGGGGGAGAATGATACCACATCCACATCAAATACGGAAATCTTTCTGCTTTCGTTGTTATTACTCATTATTTGAGAAACAAGTCTAATTCGGAATTAAAAGAGCTACTTTGCAACTACCACTGTCCTGCTTTCCAAGGCCAATATACCCAAAAACCTCAATTTACTTCATAAAGCAAGGTCATAAGAAATAGGTCTTTTCCTGCACAGGGGAAAGAAAAAAGTACAAAACAGTCTAACAAAATACTCCATTGTACAAAGATATTTTAAAATTGTATCCTTTTCAACTGGAAGACAAGCCACAATCTTAGACATTTAAAAAAACTGGCATGAACAGGAAATTATTGGTACAAGATAATAATTAAAAAAAAAATCCCAAATGCAATCCTAGTTACATGGTAAAATGTTACTTTCACCATTGTGGACCTCTAATATCCAGCTCACAAAACATCATTAATAAAGAGATAAAAAGAGCATTGAAGACTAAAACTCCCTAAGATGCAAGTAGGGAAACATCAATGTCAGGCCAGAGGCTTTGCTCAAGTTATACTTAAAATGACTACAGGACTTATGAGAAAACTTCAGTGCAACCCACAACACAATCACAAAGTGATTTAACTTTGGGTCATGAATTTCATGCTGTTTCATCATCCTTTTTGTTTTCTAAAAATTTACTAGTTGAGAGACAAAGTATTATCCATAATTCACTGAAAATCAGAGTAATGGCTCACAACCACCAGATGAGGTTGACAAAGTTCAGAATAAACTAATACCAACAGAACTCTCATAACTTACTGTAAGAAGATGTTTACAAGTAATGGAATATAACAAAGCTGGAAATTTATGAAAGATTTGATCACTGTGAAATATTTGTGTATTTAAAATTGACCACAAAGTACAGAAATATTTGTTTTCAGACACGATGACAGATGTGGTATTTGAACAAAGATGTTAGGACTGAAGTCATGCAAAGAACTTCAATTTATGAAAGAAAAATAAAAATAAAATCCATTTAAATACATGAAGTGTAGAAACGTTGCTGTACTTGTTAAAGCCATGGTACAGGTCAGAAAGGATACCAGGAGTTACACTCAATGGTTAAGGCTAAATAGATGTCTTTCCTTCAGTATCAAAACGAACATTTTTTTCTCACAGTGAAAAGGCAAATATTCAGTCTGAAAAAGTAGAAGAAATGCAGAAGCCAAAATACTGCAATTTCACTTCTATTCTGTTCCTTCTATTCCCTTGCTCTCTAGAGGCTTTGGTCCTGTGAGGAGCAAAAGGCACAACAAAGACAAAAGTAATTATGCATGGTTTAGGACAGAGGGACCTTGCACATAGAAGGCTTTGAAGAGAAAATACAGTCGTTGCTTGCCTTTTTACTTTTTTTTTTAATACTAATAAAAGTGTGTGAAAAGACATGTCTGCTGTAGTCAGTGACCTGCTCACTTGCTAGACAGGCTGGAGGTGAGTAGAAGCTCCCAGGTGCCCTGCGCAGGCAGCAGGGTAAGATGCAAGCCAGACAGTCTCCATGGCACCACCTGCTGCTCATCCAGACATGCAGACCCTGCAGCACAAGGCACCAGCTACCATGGGAAGTTGGGAGTGGAGCACTGAGGATTAGATGCTCATAGCAGCATACTAGATGGAAAAGAGCCTGGCCAGAAGGTGCTACTCTAACTTATTTCCTGCAAGTCTGCATAACAACAAGCAGAGACAGAAGGAGAGTAACCCTTCCGCAACCACCTTGCACTGAGGTTTCTCAGAAGTGGCAGAGATTTTATCCGCTGTAAAGTATTCCCTGAACAGGGAACCATTAATGATGCTAGCTTACAGGGATCCACAGACCTAAAAGTGGATCCATGGACATACGGTTTCCAAAACTGATGGATGACAAACCCTAGTGACCCTACAGATGTACAAAGCACTAACGAAAGCAGGTTATGTTCCTAGAGAAATGCAGCTGAAGTGACTCAATGCAGAGGGAACGAATTATATCACTGAAGGGAGGCAGAGAACCAAAGAATGGTTTGGGTTAAAAGGGACATTAAAGCTCTAAACACCTAAAGAGCTTTAATAAATAGGAGGGGCAAAGGGGAGTGGGGAACCGCAACTAAAAACAATTTACTTGTGCTTCCATCATGGTTGCTGGCTAAAGATATCTTACCACTAAGAGAACTCGCGAGGGGCTTTTTTTTTATTTGCAAAAAAAAGCAGCAAGAACACAGTCCAGCCGCTTCAGCAGTTGGGTCCTATCAAAGCGAATAGTCACTATAACATCTCAGCTGACATGCACTGGCTGTTTCTGAAAAATGGCAAAGTGAGCTGCTGCCCATTTGTTAAGCTGTATCTTTCCAGAGGGCGTCTGGCAGATAACAGCTCCCTCTAGCACCAAAGGTTTGGCACTGAAATTTAAGTAAAAAATAACCAGGAACACTCCTTCCAATCAACTTCTCCGTAACAGTGCAAGGTACAGAAAACTGCAGTAGAGTCAAAACAGCAAATATATATTCATATATTGTCAGAAGGTGCTACACGCTTCCAGTCAGTCTGCAGCATTAAAGAGTAGGAAAGAAATTTCAGGAAAAATATAATCAGAATATCAAGTTATTGTCATTGGGTCACTTCGGTTTTCCATTTATCTCAGAAAAAATATTATTTTTGCTAAGTAAACAAAGCATATCAAACACAGACAGCTGCTTTAACTTCTTAATTAAAAGTGAACTGATAGAATTCAAGAGTCCTTCCAAAATATTTCTGCCAAGTGTTGTAATGTGCTAAGCAGATTCTAAATGCTTGAAATGAAAGTAATTTCACAAAAGTAACACATGCACATAAACTTAAGCATGTAAGCTATGAAAGTTTTTGATTTTGATATTCTAGACACTTGAAAAAAGCTAAACTTGTACAACTCTCAGGGAAAGAACTTTGTCTTTCAAGGATGAAACCTGCCTATGGGATTTATGCCGGCTAGTTGAGCAAAACCCTTAAAGCAGCAGCTAAATTCAACCCCACTGTGACTTAAACATTCCTGCTAGCTCACAGTGTCCCTGAAACCTGCCTCTAGCTAATGCACAGGATATATAAAAAGAGGCAGGTGACAGCAGCAGGCTGATGCTATTTTGGATGCCGCTTTTACAAGCCATGTACCCAAATGACCACAAGGTGGCAGACCGAACCATCAGAACCTCAGAGAAAGTCATTTTCTACAGCTTCTCCATTCCTTTTTTTTTTTATATAACTTTATAAGAGTTTTAAAATGTCAAGAGGAGCAGAGATAATCATCTCCACTACAACTGGCTAAATATTCTGCTACAGTAAGGACTACTTCCACAAAAGCACAGAGGAACTACCAACTTTCTGCTTTCTAGTTTTATCCAGCCAGTAGAAATGGAAGGAAAAGAAAAATAGCAAAAGGCATGCAAGGGCTTAGCTGACCTTGCTAAAAGAATCAAGTTCTATACAAAGATTGAGGCAACGGTTTGAAAAAACAGCTCAAAGCAAACTCCAAAATCAAGACAAAAAGGACAAATTAGTACAGTTTTTAAAGCAAGGTTTTATTTAAATGAAAGATAAAAGACTGAAATATAATCTATACTTAAATCTGTACCGCAGCCAAAGTCATATGCTTTGGTTGCTGTGCGTGTAGCAGCACAAAATTTGTTTAATTCAGTGTCATTTCTTAATTTGCTTGTTTCCGTGGTGTCAGATGGCTCACTTTAAAGTTCTGACTGCACTTTGAAACGAAACAGAGCCTCAAGTTTTAACACAGTTCAACTTCAATTAGATCTGTAGAAACATATTGGTCTGCAACCTTACCCCTGCTCTCCATTCTAATAAAAATCTGCATATGTTTCTGCCCAGTCATTTCTATCCACTTGTGCTTCAAACATATTTGGCAAAAAAACCCAGAATGCCGGGCCCAAATTCGTACTAGCTTAAGGAAGAAATTTTTACTTTAGTAAGATAATAGAGATGTGAAAAATTTTTATTTTGGACTGAAAAACTTAAACCTCTCTAAAAATTGCAAGCTTGCACTGGTTTCAGTCTTGGTTTGCATCAAGGTGTGAAAACTACAGGCCCAACTGAACTATTCATCCTTGCTGCAGTTAAGCAAAATGCTGAGAAATTCATTGCTCTGTGGGTAAGAAATCCACTCATTTCTGTGAAGTGGCAAACAAGGGAGCAGCTTTCATCTTGTAATAGTTTGGTTTCTTTTATATCAAAGGGCAAAAATAAAACACAAGCTAATTCCTTAATTCATTGTCTTGAAGGCAACCGCTCATGCAGTGGGGAAAAGGTGAGACCTCAAAGTCTTCCACAGGTTTAAACAAACCATGAAACTGTTCACAAAAAGAGAGGAGTTTGTCATTTCTATATGGTTGACTAAACAGTTATTTTAGCTCAAAGTGGGAACTCCCCAAATTGTGATGTCCTAACAAGAGCAGCAATGCCAAGTTTTTTCCTTCTTATTGAGCAATGAAGCCACAAACCAAACCCAGGTTGCTGAAGTCCTGTCTATCTTTCCTTGCAGTGGTAGGATCCTGTCTTTTTCCCTTTTTTTCACACACTCAGCACCTGAAATCATTTGACTCTCAGCCACTCAGGTAGCTATACCAAGCACTTTTATTTTCTGTTTTGTCCTCTAGCATTGATTTAGCACTGGCCTGTCTGGCTGCCTGTACTGGTTCACTGAGGCCAAAGCAGTGCCAGCATCACCAAAAGAAAGACTGGACTACAGCAGCAACAACCTCATCTGGCTTAAACAAGAATTTCCATGTCCACAGAACAGACATGGCCACTCCCAAGTATATTTGTTCACATCTGGTTCACACTAAAATGCCAGGCTCTGACCAACAGCAGCTCAGGAGATGACACAAGTTACTGCCTTCAGAGTCAGCAAGCCCTGCAGGCAAGGCAGGGCAGTGTTGGGGGAGTATGCCAGTTACCCCAGCCAAAACCCTCTCTGAAGGCAAGACCTAAGGGTGACTAAATGATCACCTAAGGGTGAGCTCACATTTGCAAATACTAACCTGCAAAAAGTACAGGAGCAAAACCACAATAACTGACCTACACTGTGACACAAAAATCCAGCATGCTGATATCAAAATCACTGCCATACACACACCAAGATGAAAACTTCATCTTCACCTCCAGTGTCCCAGCAGTGGAAAAAAACCTGAACAGAATCATAACTGCTGTGCAGGAGCATGCCCGCGTATGTACGCACTTATCACTGAGCCATACCAAGACAAATTTGCTGAAGAGATTAAAATGAAGTGTTTGTCATGTGCTACAAATTTTTTACATTCTTTTTCTTAAGCCAGGACCTTCAAATACAGATGGGAGTGGGGGCTGCCACACAGGAAGCCTGCCAGGATACAATCTATTACACTAAATTAAGATAAATTGTTCTTTTTAATTTCACTGTAAGGTACAACAACATATCTCTGCAAGCCATTCTTACTACTGTACATAGAGATCTTTGGCTTAAAAAAACCCTAAAGCCTAAGTTATTGGAAACAACTTATTGACTCGATACTGAATTGGCAGCTACACAGAAAGAAATTAAATATTTAAGTGAAATTACATATGTTTAATGGCCCAAATTGGTACTTCCATGAATGAAATCCCATGGGCCATGTTTTAAGGATAAATATAGGTTATGTACTTTACTTTTGAAAATATACCTGAAACAACCATTTCCTTTACAGAAACCTATTTTGAAACTGCACACTGTCAAGACTAATGAAATTCCTGAATGTAGGAAAAAAGTATGCATTCTTAATACATTCAGTTTCTAAGCATAATCTAGAGTGCAAAGCCTGGTCTATCAGTTTTGTATAACAGTCAATTAGCACTTCCTTTCGTCAAACTTGACATTTTTAATACTGCAGGCTGATTCTTCAGACAGAAAACCTACAGAATCAGGTGATGCTACCTTTTCAATGATCTCACAGTAGAGATGAAGTTCCTACCCTTTTCATCAACCAGTTTTAAGCACACTTTCAAATCCTATTTGTCCTTATCTACTCCTGTGGAGCTTCTGTTTTCCTGCCAAGAGCAAACCAGACCTATCCAGTCCCCATTCAGCATAGTACAGCCCTCCCCTTACCAAGGAGCAGCACCATTAGCTCCCAGACAAGCTGCAAGAATGCAAACTCACTGTTCACAACACAGACACAGGGGACTCAGCTCAGCAGAACTGCTCTGATAAGTACCATCCACCACACCACACTGCCATTATAATTTCTTCCTTTCCTTTCGCTTGGCATATGAAAAATGTAATGGAGGGCTGGGAAGCAAAAATGAGATGTACTGTAGACAGGTGGGGAGCAAAACCAGGTGCATGGGTAAGAAGACAACCGATTGTAGTAGAGTAGCTCTGGTGTCCCCAGTTTGTTAGCCACCAGCCTAGTCTACCTTTCCATTACTGCCCATTCCAGGCAACAGCTTGATTTACCTCAAAACCACACCTCTCCAAGACAATTACTAGACAATTTGAAACTGAGGAGCGTCTAAAAACAAATACCTTCTTACTCATACCCCAAACAGCTGAGTGGGATTTCAAAACAACTTTGGAATTTAGAAGTCTGTTAGAGTCATCAAATGCCAAATTAGTTATCTGAACTGCAGCCAAATGTGTTAGTGGCCAATCAAGTTCTGAAAAATGTTACCATGTTAAACCTGTATGCGTTTGTCTCAGCTAGCGTGCATTATATTTCAGGAGATTCATGACAAAACATCACTCCACAGAAATCAGGCATGACTAAGTTTGGGAATTGGCCTTCATCAGAAAGGCAGCTTACAGGCCATCAAGCCAACCCAAGTCTTCACTTCCTCCAGGCAGTAGGAAAGGGATATTGTAGTCATCTCGTTAACACTCGCTGGCACACAAAAATAGCTATTTTTAGCTCCACCATTGGGAGGGTGGGGATATTTGTTATGGGTGGAATTTTAAACTGAACTAGAAACAGGATGAACAGGCAATTTTAATCTGGAACTGCAGCACCCACGCATTAAGATAATCAGGAGCAACTCCAAAACCTCATAGAGAAAAAGGAGAAATCTCATTTTCCTGGTTTGTCTCAACTGGGAGTTGTCCCAGTACAGAACAAAAATATGCTTCTCCAAAGACTTAACTGCATTACTGCTTCAATGTCAGAGACTGGAGAAACACCATAGGACCATAGTAAAATAGTTGCAGAGAAGTAAGTTGTATCAATGGGGTCCTGAAGTCACCCTTGCTGTCCTTCAAATATACTTTATTTCTTTTATGGATTATTTTCTTTTTAAAGAGCTTCCTTCAAAATATAATTTCATTACATATATTCATTTTTGCATTTTAGAATTTCTCCTAATTGGAAGTGGACAAAAATGATTTGGATGGTTCAATGACCCCACACTACCCAACTTCTAACACTGTCTCAAGAGTAGTACAATTGATTCAACCTATCCTGCTGTTCATAAGCTTTTAGCAGAATAAAGCAAAAAAAAATTAAAACACTCACTATCATAATTATCCCATAAGATGGGGATGAACATGGAAAGGGTAGATGGGAAATTAAAGCCTGCCATGTCATAGAAGTCCACAAACAAACTAATAAGCATATGAAATTACAGGGTAGTGTAATGCCTTTCTCTTCAGCTTTCCAGACTCTCAGAAGTCAGACAATTAAATGCTTAATACAAAAACTGACATCCTGTAGTCAAAAATCCAAATGTTGGTTGCATGTCCAAACACAAACAAAATGGTTTCACTACAAAAAATCTCTCCTGCTGGCTGCACAGGTCATAATTATGAAAGGTACTTAAGTTATTCACCATTAGAAGTAGAGGTAATTGCCTTTTTGCACCTTTTCAATATTTACAGCCAACAGTTGGAGGCTTGTATCATATCTGTTCATTTCCACAAATTTGCACAAATATTCATATCTTTTGTTGGAGAGTTATGCCAGTTCCTACAGGGGTTTCCTTCTTTTTTTTTTTTTTTCCAGTGCTATGAAGAGTCTCGAATTCTTTTGAGACAGTTATTTTACCCACATTTTTCATTAGCTATATGAAATTAAACCAAATATCCTACTAAATGAAAATCAATCTTGCACTAACAAATGTATCAGCTACTAATACAGCGGTGCTTAAACAACAACTTGTAGGCGAGATCAGTTTTATGTAAGTTTATTCAAACATACAGTACTATAATGATAGGCTGCTTTTAAATAACAAAATTTGTTTAACAAAAATAAGGAACAAAGAATAAAACAGGGAAAAATGAAAGTGATACACCAATGTCCTGGAGTAAACAGTCAAAAGGTAATTCCTACTCGATAGCAAGTTGTGATGGCAGAAGCATTTCAGAGGACCTCAGCCTACAAAGTAACATCAGGAACAGTAAACAAGAGGGCCAGGAAAAGGAAACCACAGTATATCAGGTAAGGTTGCCTTCCAAAAATGTGTGTGAGTAGTTAGCTGTGCTTAGACAATTCCTCGAGAGCTGTGAGAGCAAGATTAAGGCACGACAATTCTCAGATATTTTTCCTGGTTTGTTTTTTTTTTCAGAATGTTTAATTAGTCTACTGGTTTCAAAGCAAACAAACCATAAACTCAATAATAGGATAAGGCATCAATGTTCCTGAGCTAAAGAAGGGGTAACCCAATAAGCCACCTCTGCACAAATCACCTGTGATGATCTGTCTGCATCTGAAGCTCTGACAGTCCTGACTGCTTGTATTTCATCTAACTTCTTGGACATAATTGCATTATACCTTGCTTTTAAAACAAGACCTTGGAACAGACTTCCTTGTGCTGTTGGGAGGGTGCAGCCCAGCAATGAATTGGGGGTTTCAGCACTGTCCCAAGTGCTGAATGTCATTACGCTCCACCCTCTGCTTTATGCACTTTTTCCCCTTGTCAACCAAAACCAAACAAACCCCAAAACTACCCAGAAAGATAAACCCCACTTTCTGGTCCAAACAAAAAAACAAACAAACAAACAAAAAAACACACACACACAAACAAAAAAAACCCCACAACACACAGTTCCCAGGCACAATTTAATCCCAACCCAGCCAACAATACCCTCATTTAGAGAACCACTATCAGAGACACCTTCACTTTGTAAACTGGGATTTTCTAGAAGCCCCTGATGCCAGGGGACTCCCTGACCATCCCTCCAGAGGTTATTTGTCACAAACAGTCACCATTGAGCCAAGGGCTGAGCAGACGAGGAGCTCCAAATTGCAGCTCCTGGCTTATTACCATGACAACTCACATCCAGAAACAAAAGGAACCAGCACGCGTTGGAAGCTGTGCTCTGCCAGATCTTACTACAGAAATATCTCAGTAGTACTATAATCAGCAGAAAATACAGTGACTTGTTTTCTGTGGCTGGCTTACAATCATTTTATATTGCTGGCTTACAACCAACCAAAGCAAAAACACAAAACAAAAAAATAACGTTCCTCTTTCCAACCACAAGGCAACAGCCTGTATTTGCTGAAGTAAAACTGCACCATTTGTTTTTGCTTTCAACACTTTTGGGGGGTTTTAAGAGGAGAAATGTTTCTCAGTTTCTTCATATTTATGAATAAAGTTAGATACAATCAAATCATGAAGAAGGGAGAGAAAATATTATACCACAACTAATTACAGAGGTTTATACCCTAATACATATATTTTATATTCATGTGTTTAAAGAAAGCATTAAGATTCATTTAGACAGATACAATATTCCCAGCAGTTAAACACACAAGATAGCAAAGAGTCATGTTCTTTTTTTTTAACAGTGGAATTTCCAGCATGTTTCTGAGCATTTCTTCCAACAGATATTAATCTTACTTGAAACTTCAACAGTAGGTCACATGAAAAATTATTCCCAGACTATCAGGTAAATGATCATACTGAAGAATGTATTTGCATGTCAAATCATTCCTCACCCAAAAATTCATCTCAAAAGCTGCTGGTGGTCACATCCTCCTAGCACTGGGATTGCTCCTCTTTGAAAAGGAAGCAAATAGAAAAATGCTAAAGTACTTCCCACAGAGTAATCTCCAAGCCTGAATTTATTTATCAGCTCTAGTATTTCCTGAAACACAGTACATTTAATAACTCCAAATTAATATCTTTGGGGGTTGGTTTTTTTGTTTGTTTAGGTTTTTGGTTTTGTGGGGGTTTTTTACTTCCTATGAGCAATGGTAGGATTCTGAAAGCAACACAAGTTTGGAGTTTGTTTTTTTTAAATACTACTTGGGGATGAACCAATTTCCATATTTTGGATGGGCTTACTGGGGATGTTGCTCTGATCTGAGCAGATTTTTGCACTCTAAGAAGCAGAACACCAACCACCTAAGAAATCTGCAAATCAAATGGGCAAATATCTGTAGAGTTTAAGTTTCTGTAGGATCATGGTGGTGGTAAAACACAGTCCCTCTCAGGTTACCACTCTGCAACCTAAATGCAGCTTTGAGTACCATAAAACTAGATGGAAAAAGTAAGCAAGTCCTTCCATTACTGAATGGCTTGGACTTCCTCTTAGGCATTGGGGGAGCATCTGATGCCTTAGTGAGCAAACCCCGCTTGCCAAAGCTGCCTCCTCTCTGGCTCAGGCTAATGCTCTGACTCGTTAAAGGTCCAAGTCCAACAAGCAGAAGTCACGCACACACCCACAGCCAGCCCACACGACGAAGGGCACATGGGACCACCCTGGCTGGGTGGCAAAGCAGGCAGATGAGCTGGGTTCAGCCCATCTGCTCTGCCTCTGCCTAATAAGGTGAAGTGACATAGAGCAGCTTCAACCTAAGTAACAGACCACTGCCCTTACAGGAAAGGACTTGAGTGTCTTGATTCAGTCTTACCTGGCACTATACCCACAAAGGAAAATCATTAGGAAGAGCACACAAGGTTAAAGAATACAAGAGAAGTCACACAGTGAAACTTCACTGGAATCCTCTGCCAGCCCCTGAAAAATCCCTTCAGGAGGGAACAAGCCATTCGACTGGTTTGGCTGTACTGTTAAACCATAGGAGTGAATCTGGAAACACCCTTATCTAATATCCTCCATTAGCAGCTCTAGATAGTTCTTTCCCAGCACTTCGAAATCCTTTCTATCTCATCACACCTGCTGAAGCCATGCATCAGATCTAATTCCACTTCCATGCATCAGACAGCTCAAGACCAAGACCCAACACCTATGCTGTTTGTCAGATTGCCAACTGCATACCTTAAAACGCTGCATTTGTATCACAGGTTACAGAGCTGGTCATACGGACATGATTTTCACTCAGTATCACACACATGAGTGTGTGAAGTTGAGACTAGAGGTTGTGAATAAAGCTGATCTGACACTAATTCCATTTCTTGACTTGTCTGGTTCTGTATTTTTTCTTCAGTAACTTTACCAATATCCATAAAGAGACAGAGATACTGCCTGTTATTTCTTTGTGACCAGGGGCTTGTTAGTTAAGAACACAAGGCATCACAATAGCGGTGACACCTCACAGCTGGCCTACAAACTGGCTACTGAACTAGAGTTTAATTTCTAGTAACTACGACTGAGATATCTGGCTGTCATGTCACAACTGATTTTTACTTTTTTTTTTCCAACGTTCAAGAATGACCCTCCATTTGTTATCCTGGTTCCTCTCTGCTACCAGCCCCAAGAAAGATGGACATTTACAAGTTAGCAGGTGGTGCAGTCGCCAGAGGACCAACAGCAAGAGTTGTGACATTGAGAAACCAAACACATCAACACATGAAAACACTATCCACAGGACATCAGACAGTCTCTCAGAATCTTAATCCAACCCATATTAAAGAGAAACAGGTTCTTCTATAGTCTTTCCAGGGTAGGACCATACGTCACATGCTTTGCTCAGTGTAAGTTAAAAAAGAGTTAGAGATATAACATTGCATTCCTCATGTATAATAAAATACATACCAGTGGTTTCATAAGAGAGTATTTTTGCCTAGACCTTAAGCATCACTGTTCATAAACTTTTAAAACAATTCTTATTATGGAAAAACCTACCAGTTGATTTGCAAACTAATTTAAACTGAGCATATGACAGCCATCAAGTTACCAAACCTTAACACGATACTGCTTATCAACTAATGAGTAAACAATACTTATTCTTAAACACTGAATGCATACCTTCACAGTAGCTTAAAATCATGTGTTGTCTCCAAATTCAGATGTTAAAAGTATGCACATTCCTCATCAGAGATTACTGCTTATCTTCTGAGTTAGTAACTTCCTGCTGAATCTGACAACTCACTTTAAAAGCAATTCCAAACAAAACTCAGGTACAGCATGGCAGTGAAATATCACTGCCATCCCAAAAGCACTCGGAGGGACGATAGGTGCAATCCCTGCCCTCTGAGTGCCACTTTCAGTGTCCCACAGAAGACCTTGCACTTAGAAACCCAACTCTAAGCAGGTTTGAGCACCACATCAGTATCTAAGCATTCCTAAGATTGTACTAACAACTATGACCAATGTTAATCAGCTGCTTGCATAGCCCTCAAATGTCTTAAAACATGGAAGAGACAACACCTTTCCGCTTCTTTTTCCAAAGTCTGACGCAAGAATATACGAGTGACAAACGTGATTTTAAACAGCAGTGAACAATTTTTAAAGATACAACGGCCTATAGTGATGTTGGATGACAAAAAAATGGCAGACCCATGCAGAAGCACAGCCACCTCCTCTAGGAGCCAGCCAGGTGGTAGACAGGAGCCTCCAGCAGCATCTCTTGCTCCACCAGTGCTTCTAAGCTTTAGGCAAAGAGGAAGAGAGATGATTAGTGACAGTATTACTAAAACCAGAGGACTCCTAGAAAAGCTGGTAATGGTGACTGAGGTAAATTGGCTCCCGAGCTGCAGAGGGCTGGAAGGGCGAGGCACCAGGACACCACACCTGTGGTGTTCAGCACAAGGAACAGGCAGACTTGCTATTAGCTCTGGCCTCCACTGGCTGTCTGCGGGTACCAATAGAGCTAATCACTGTTTCTGCTCTCCAACCCCACTGGGAAGGGCTCATTAAGTCAGGAGTCAGGCAATACCCACAACAGCCTCCACTACATTTAGACAGCACTTCTCTGCCGGTGAAATAACCCACAGTAACTCTGGAGAGTGAGATGCAGAAGGTAGATCCACAGGGAATTGTCTCAGGAGCAACAGAACTGGATCAAAACTAGCTCTGTGGAAATCCAAGGTGTCTCTGCATCCTATTCACCGCCCTCAGGTCTAGAAATAAAGCCCAGTCGTTACACTATCCCTGCATCATCACAAGGTTTTCTCAGAGTGTGCCTGCTGCCTCTCAAGTAAAGCATCCTGCAGGACCTGACCTCTATTTGAAAGATCATCACAGCCTGGGTAATGGAGATAATAACCAACAGGGAAGCCTGTAAGGGTTGAGAGTTTTTCATTTTAAAACAACATTCTAAGTTACATTTATCACAGATCATGATTATTATTTCTAGTGTCCAACACAAAGAGTGGCTTGTCTGTCAGATTTTATCTATTTAATCTACAAGTGGTCAGGAGTCTCAGCAAATTGTCCAGTTCAAAAAACAGTAATCAGACTGTAAACTTTTCATCCACAACACGATACAACTAAAGTGTTTTCAGATTATAAAGTCATTGGTTCTACATACAAGACCATGCATTACAGATGAGGGCTTCTGACAAAATAAGGTTCTACCTTGTCATATTAGCCCTTCCACCTTACCTCTCTCACCAGTATTTTTAACCCATTTCAAAAGTGTGACTTTTTCAAAAAGATCTGAGGGTTTTTGCTCCTTAATGAACTAATCAATTGCTATAGACTGGAAAATACATCTACCATATGCTTTTTCCTCATCCTTAATTCAAAGAAATTAATTCATTACATTTCTACTGCATTCCCTTCTGTAGTTTCACTAATACTAGCATTTAGCCTCAGCTGGGAGAACAGGACTGCTGGTCAGCAGAAAAACGAATGAGAGGTCTCGAAGCAGCTGCCAGAGGAAAAACAGCCCTAAAAGAACCTACCAGGGGAGGAAAGAACTTGTCACCTCCCTTGGCAGTCTCAGATACTAGAAGAAGTCTGAATGAATGCAGCAGCAGCTCCAAGACCCCACACATTTAATGGCGAGCCAAATCCTGCAAAATCTGGTAAAAGTTCTACGTAGTTTCCACCTGTACTTTTAACTAAAGCTTTTTGGCACTTGTGAAGTTACAAGAAGCAGCCAAGCACTCTAGAACAAGCGCATAAGCTGGCTGAGTACATGAAAATCAGCAACACAATGATCTTCTTGAAAATTTTGTAAATATTTTAAGTCTGTTCTCAAACAGGGGACCTTGCAGCTTCCTTTCCTTCTGTACTTTGAGTGCAGAACGCCAAGACTGCACTGCTTGTGTTTTCTATTTATCCTACCTCAACTGAATGGACTAAAAATAAGGTAAGATTTGGCTATGGGTCACTGTCACAAGCAACAGATTTCAGCTATCTGCACTTTGATTCCACTATGGCCAAATACTAATTGGTGACTTACATGCACTGGCACAAAACTTGTCTTGTATGCAATTTTGGGGCAACCTGCACTCAAAAGTGCCCTGCTAAACTGAAATTCTGCCCCTGAGGATTGGGAAGACCTTTTTGCAATCTCCCAGAGACTGTTTTACAATTGCAAGCTATTTACTGACACAGCACATGTACTGAGTGCTCTATTCTGCCAGCTCTGCTCGGGTGGGTACTGTACAGATGAAAGACCATGCTGACAGACAGAGACAGTTGCTCCTCAAGTTTCCATAGCAAGTTTTGCCAGAGGAGATTCCCCAGTGTTACAGTCATGATTTAGCTGGCTCTGAACAGTTGTCTCACCCGGGGGTCAAGTTCTGCACTTTTTTGCCAACGATGTGCACTTCCCTTTTCCCTTTGTTCTGCCTTTTTCTTTTTTTTTTTTTGTTTGTTTGTTTGGTTTGGTTTTTTTGTGGGGTTTTTTGTTTGTTTGTTTGGGGGGGTTGTTTGTTTGTTTTTTTTAAGATTTACAAGGTAATTTAAAAGTCAAGAACAGCAAATTCCTTGGTTTGTGTTTTGATGCTTTTGGTTTAGGGCAGGGGGTTTAAGCATTTAAATATTCCATTTTCATTTTAGAGTATCAGGAAATCATAAATTTCTACCCAAATAACCTGAAATTACAGAGCACTTTCCTTCCAAGGATATCTTAATTTTCTTTCCAACAGCACGTGAAAAGACTCTAAGCTCAAGATTTAATGCAAGAACACATACTCTCTGAAATTATTAACTTGCACTGTGAACTTACAGAAGGTACAAGTTGAGTAAGGAGTAAGAAGTAAGAGGGTGGCTACTTGAGATTAACTATTTACTAGGTTAAGATTCCAGGACACACATGGAGCACAGTTAGGCACAAAATATGTGAAAAGACCATTTGCCCTTTAGTGAACCAGGCAGTTTAGGATCAACAACACATCCTTAACTGTATCATGGGGGTGTTGGGGGTCTCAGGCAGGGTGTTCCTTTAGCATTTGGGGGAAAAGTCACAACAGTGACGGTGCAGGGAGGTAACCGGACCATGCTACACACAGGCTACTGCAAGAAAACCGGGTTAACTTTGCTCTTGTGCTTTCTGGAATTGGTTTCCTGGAGTAACTTCAAACTTTGGGAATTAATTACATCATTTTTATATTTTAACAGCAGAATAAAGGATTTTCTGAGCAGCAGTGTTGTATAATAGATCTTTAGACATTTCTCCTTTTGAGACTCTGGCAATAGCTGATCACCCTGTGGCATTGGTATGCCCTCACTTGGTAACTGTAGGAATTTATTTAAGCCCAACTGGTCTTATTTTTGCTGCGATTTAGAATTCTCAAGGGTCAGGGGAAGAGAAACAAATACTGCTTTCAGCACTGATCCAGAGACATAATTAAAGAAAAAAGCACAAGTCACAGCAATAAACTAGTAGAGTTGCAGAAGGTCTGATTTCAGAGACTTCTCAAAAGTTATCTCTTCTTCATTCAGTCAAACCGAGGAAGTCTTGAAAAACAAAAAATCACTTTGCAGAAGAAATCTGATTGGAATTGTAAAGGTTTATCAGCAAAGAAAACCTGAGTTGAAGCTTAATTTTAGATGCTGGCAGAAAAATAATCTCAGTACTATGCTAACAGCTTTACAGGAACTGATGAAACTTGCAAACCTGATCTAAAAAGTTCAGAATATAATCCAGAGGAAACAGATAGTAACAGGTAATGTTACTAATAGGCTAGTCTTTCAAAGGTACAGATCAAACAAGTGAATCAACGACTCCATCTTCTATTACAATAGATTTATTCTTTTGATTGAAGAAAAAAGGCCTTTGTACACAACCTGTATATATCTCAATTTTCATCACTTACAAGCCAACTGACTACTTTTAAACTTACTTGATAGCTGGAAAGGTTTACAACAGAGAGAAATAACGAAGAAATGCAAATAAACTGGAAGCAACAAGATTAAGGGCTGGGAAGCACAAGGGAGGCACAAGTTGGGAACATCAAACACTTGAAAACAAATATTTACACAGATTCTTACACTCACAGAATAACTCTTTGAAAATTCAATATAAAAAAACCCCCTGTCAAGTACTTCATACCAACACCAGTGACTGGAAACATCAGCTTTTCCAGGCTTCCTAAATTAAAGTTAATATTTAATACCAAGTTTCCCTTAGTTCAGTAACCAAAAGTGAGTTCTATGTTAGCAAATCAGCGCATCCTCCTCACTTTCAAGTTATAAATATACTTTTGTATGTTACCAACAAGAGGTGACCTCAAGAAAAATAGAGCTTTGCTAATTTTTAAGTAAACACAGCTCACCCAAATTCTCAGATCTTGTAAAAAAGTAATGCTTAGGTGACATTTTGCCCAACAAACAACAAAAGAACTAGCCGAGGCTTTCACTGTTGGCTCTCATGGTGAGCTGGCAGAGAGCTCGGGGAGGGGAGAGCTGGAGCATTTGGCAAGAGAAGACCAAGAAGTAATATCTGGCTGTCTGACAAGACAATTTTCTGGCTGTAATCTCATTCTCTTAAGCAAATTAAAATAACAAAAAAAAATACTCTTATTGCCCTTCTGGTTCATTTCATTCCATTCATTTTAACAGCCTGCTGTTTGAGTCCTCAATATGACTATTACCAAGAGTAAGTTTTATTTCTGACCTCAAGCCAGCAGAGGAAAGCCTCAGAATGCACTCACAACACTGAGATGGCTCACATACATCCAGCTTAACTCCCGGAAAGTGCCTTGTTGGTGAATGCATGCTTTACTGAAAACAACAGGCATCACCTACAGAAAGGGTTATGGGTAGACCATTTACACAAAGAACACAAATATCCTGACCAAGCAGCATCATGCAAGACTTTTCTGTATTGTCTATTCACTTAATTCTAAAAAGCACCCCAAAATAGTCTGAAGCAACAGTAAAATGTTGAAAATTGAATAACTCGAAGCAATATACTGAAAATGGTCTTGCAACAAAACACACACAAGATTTCTTCACAAGAAGTATTCCACTGCCCCTGGTGTCAACATTTTTCTCTGGAATGTTTTTATTAATGAAAGCCATGAAGAGGCAAATCAGAAAAGCTCTTTTGATAAGCACAAACTTCCACCAAGAAGAGACCATGTGATTGTCTGAAGTCCCAGGCGCCATTCAACAAGAACTGTGTTACTGTAGAAACACATTTTGACATTAATATTCTTGATTTAACCTTGCTGTAGTTCACAGTTTACAAGTAACCATAATGAAGTATCAGAAGAGGCAATAAAGTGCCCGCACTTTTTTAAAGAAATGTTTTTATTCTTTTAATGTCTCCTACATGAACATACTAACACTGAATCCGACAGTTAATATGGTTTTAGAAGGTTCTGTTTCAGGTCAGTATCTTGCAAAAACTACTTAAATATTTATAAGCATTTTATGAAACATGAAAAGCAAAAGTAACCAAATAACCTCTTACTGCTAATACATTTGGTTGTCTCCACTGTTTCCTACTTCACCATTAGAATCCCAGAAAAAAACAGTAACTGTTTTGAGACCAAGCACAAAGATGTCCTAATTACTAGAAATCCCTCAACAAACCTAAGCAGCAGAGCAAGATTAATACAGTCATAAGACCCAGAGATTAATCTATTTACCAAAGAATCTGTGCAACAAAGCAGTCTAATACTAAAAGATTACTGAAGCCAGATTTTCAACAAGATAAAAAGGGTCAAGAGACCTAAACACTGCAAAACATCTCCCTAATAATGATTTCTTATAAAAATATGTTCCAGAGGAAAAAGATATTACCTTGCTGGCTGTTAAAATAAAAGTCTCATTTAACAAGCTAAGCTCTCTAGATGATTTAAATCAAGAGCAAAAATTACTATAAACTCATTACAATATAAGCCAAGTAACAAGCTGACCAGTAAAACAAGTCCTTTGTTTTTAATTACCTTTAAAGTTCAAGAATGGATGCCAAAGGAAAAAAAAAAAAAAAAAGTCTTATTGAACTCCCACCTCCTCCCCACAAAAAATCCTCTATCTTGGAACAGCGTAACCATCAGCACACAGCACAACCAATCAGTAAACTAAAGCCAAAATTGAATTGATATTATAAATAAAAAAATTTATAACCACTTTGTAGGGAAAGAAAATCAATCAGTGTCAAATCTAGAACACAAACTTAAAGCTTAAAAAAAAAAAAAAAAAAAGCTGATGAGATCAAGTTAGCTGAACTGAGAGAAGGCTTTGAGGTAGCCAGACCAGATGATCGCCTGCAAGCAAGCATCACATGTCAGTCTCCCAAATCCCAGTTCAACAGAAGGTGGTGAGCGAAATTCAATAACCCAGAACCTGGAACAAGACAATTCAAACTGGAAATTTCAGGGGTATTATTTTTCTTATAGATTGGTAAAAACAAACATTCAGTCAGCTTACCAGAGAATTCAGTGAATCTTATCACTGACACCAGAACCAGATAGCTTTCAAAAGATGAATTCACTACAGGTTACAAGTATACTATAGAAGACACCAGACTTCCTGTATGTTGATTTGACTTAACACATACTTCATTATTTAGTCAGAGACTGTCACATGCACAGAATTTAAAGGTATGTGCTTTAGAAAAAGAATATTTCACATGAAATACTTTAAACCAACCTAACACTCTTGTCACTTTAGTTTGCACTGAAAAATGCTCACCCTTAATGCTATTATCATCCTACATTTTATATTTAGCAATTTATATTTTTATTATTCACACATCATGAACTAGACGGGAAACATCTTAGAGCTCCTAAAAGCATATTCTGCACAAGGGGAGAATGCACTGGACTGAGCTGTATTCTGTGTTTCACAGGTTGCAGCCTTTAAACTGACATCACTGAACACCTGACAGAAACATGACAGAAAAAGAGGACCTTGGCTGCTCATCCACAGATTTCCAGAGACCTAAAATGAAGCTCAGATGCTTTCCTCAGCCTGGGAGAGCTCTACCATGAAGATAGAAGTCATTCCTTCCACTTAGGGCATCCAACATAGGGGAAAAACAAGGATGACAGAGGGATTAACAACCTATTAGAGCTTCCCAAAATCCAGATTCAGAGGTCAGCCAGCTGGTCACAAACTGTACCACCAGACAGTGCCACCCACTCTCTGCTGCATTCTTGGCAATTCCCTACCCCAGCGACCCAGGAAGGATTGTACAGAGGTACCTGCTGATAAATGACACGGTGCACCAGGGCACTCACAGGCAGATAACTCACCTGGGGGAGTATGAAAGTAGGTAGGTTTCAGTGGTGGCAAAGGAGTATAACAGGGCAGGGACTTTTCCCTACAAACTGAACTTACTTGAACTTATTTAATGTCAGTCACCAGAAATTTCAGGCCTGGGGAAACTGGTATTTTTAATGAGCCAAGTACAATATAAGAATCACGAATAAATTCAAGGCTGTACTATAGCTTACATTGTTAGCACTGATAACTTCTGTGTTTACACCACACCTAACTCAAGCTTAAGAGCAAGTCGCACCAGCCACATCTTCCCTTCCTTTTCGTGTTAACTAATTATCTTTAATAATGCCTTTAAAGTAGGCCTCCATTTTCCCACAGTCTCATTAACCTGGCAACTTGAAAACAATAGGTCTTCTTGCATGCAAAGGCAGAGGATGCAGCTGCTTCCATCTATAAATAAGATGTTGTAGTATCAGATGTGACTGCTATTGTTTCAGCAGTCCACTGGTTACATGAGACGATTAGAAGCAAGGGTCAAGGTGTATTTTTTTTCCTTTCTTTGAATTGAAAGGACCACTACCTTAAAAAAAATAAAGGACCAAAGAAGTGAACAGAAAAGAAATACAATAGTTTATACAAGTCACCTCCCATACACTCCAGCTTATTGACAAAAGACAAACCTGAAATGTAATGACAGAAACCACTGAACAGTGGAACTGGCTAAGTGTTTTAACACTGATTTATCAGATTACAGATCTTTCATGTACTGTACATCCAGTAATACTTTAAAAAAAAAAATCTGTGGAAAGATATAAATCTGAGTTTTCATTAAGATTCTTGTAGCTGGAGGTGTAGCTGTGTACATATTGACTTGTATTTTAGTCATATCTCAAATTTTCAAGGAGGACGTAGAAGAAGCATAGTGTAGAAGTCAGTGTTACCAGTCAACCAAGATGGGAGTACATTTTATTAGGAGCATGAGCTTAGGATGGGTTTACACTCCAATCCAATCTGCAGGTACTCTGAGCCATATACAATCTCCAGTGGTTTTTCTGTACTAAGCTTCATACCACTGTGGCAAATTTGAATTAGGTTTTGGGTTTTCTTCATGGCTTTGAAAGACAGGCAAGCCCTCAGAAACATGGGGTCAGGGAGGGGTGGGGCAGAACTAAAAATGGGGATAGGGAGAAGAATTGTCAGAACCACTTGAGGAGGAAAAAAGTTGCAGTCAGAATGAAAACAGCAAGCAGTTCTAACTGAGTAAAAGCACAATCCCCGAAAGTACTTATAATTTAGTGAAGTCATTATAAACAAAGAAACAACAGCTCTGAACACAACTCTGTTTTGCTTTTTAATCTCAAATGTTTACATGAGTTATGTTGGAGGAAACTTTTGTGTTTGCTATCAGGAAACCCCTATTGTTATACTCAATAGTCCCACAAGCTTCCAGCATCAATTAGTGACTCTTTCTATCATCAATTAGTGACTTACTGCTGTTCCATCACAGTAACAAAGTGAAACTCAGTATTTACCAAGTGCTTTAGACTACTCTTCAGATAACTAACTTGCATATTTCTACTAAAGAAAAGCATTAGAGACTGTTAACAGCAAATTGTCCTGCCTCCACACACACTCATCCCTAGGTGAAAATTCAAACAGAAGAACAAGCCTAGATTCAAAATTAAATAAACTCTGCAGCAATTCACAAAACCCCAGACTACTAATGATCTAGTGCTCTTTTAGTCATGGCCAAAACCCTTGGAAAAATCTTTTTTGTGTTGAATCACAATCTACACACATCCCGAACTACAATAAAAAATTCCATTTGAAAACAGGCTAAGTCAGTTACTGGCTTTTAAGAGGACATGGTATACACACATACGTGATATAACACAGATTTATTTACGTTCAAGCCATTTTTCAGAAACTAGTATGTTTTTCCAATTCTTCTTGGAAAAAAAAACATTGGAGTCTCAATCAACTAAAGGATGTCAATAACGAAATAACTTGCAGTCATATCAATAGCATGCAGTAGCTATACAAGTTCATCAGATAGACAGCTTGTAGTCAAACACTAACTTTTACAGCAATGTGTTGAGTCTTGATATTAGAAAATTATCTTAACATAATATTTACTCGACACTTACCTTTTCCTGAGAAAAACTGTATTCTTATTTTTGGAAAAAACCCTGGAGAAAGTTTCAAAAGTGCATTCTTTAATAATGTTTGTTTTCCCAACTGCCCATAGCACCCATTTCATCAGTTAAAAAAAAGATGCCATAGTAAAAAGTGAACACTACAATGTTTATGAAGCATCATACACCATAAACAAAGAGGTATTTGTCCAGTTTCAGATCAAGATGACAGAAGTTGCATTAGACTAAAGAAAAAAAACATTATTGCTTTAGCATATGCTGAAAGCACAGCAATAGTATACTGGGTCTATTTTAAGTGAATACCAGGGAAGCCATAGCAGAACTACATTTATAATCTGTATTAGATACCATACATAACATGACTGAACCAAGTATCTCGAAGTCTTTTTGTAAGACCGTTTTTAGTAATGAGGTCATGCACAACATTCTCATTAGAAAGAAATATTTCAAGCTGTCCAAATCTATAGCTGCCAGGTGACTTCTGGACAGTTTTTAATGTAGGTATTTCTTGTGTTCCAGTACAAAGCAACTCCTTGTCCTCCAGTTTTTTGGTTTTTGTTTTTTGGGTTTTTTTATACTCCAACAATATCTCCATAAAATAGGCAAAAGCATAAATCATATACACCGAGGCTGGCTTGTTATGTATGAGCTATTGATGACAGAAAGCATCACCATAATAACAAAAAAAAAAAAAAAAAAAAAAAAAAAAAAAAAAAAAAACCCACACACCACACACACCCATTAAATAGAGAGAATAATTGGAGCAAGTGAGCTGCAGCACAAACACCAATGGGGATAAAAGGAAGCATCTTCCTTACTGCATAAGGAAATATCTCCTTCTTCACAGCAAAACAAACTCTTCAGAACAGCTATAGTGGTACAACCTATCTGAGAATTTCCGCCACAGCGAAGATAGGATCAGGAAAGATCATGAACTATACTGTTCTCCCTACTTTTTATATCCCAGAGGTATCACAATACCAGCAAATTAAAGGAGCCACAGCTTTCCTTCCGCTTCTTCACTGCACGACTTCCAACCCCCAAGCACTCACCGTACCAATGTTTATATAGCCTTACTTTGTAGGAGTACACTCTGAGAAATGGTGATTTGAAAACTATGTTAAATGTCCTCCATAAAAAGGAAAGTTGACTGCTCAACCAATTCAAGGTTTTGCACTCAACCTAGAAGCCTAAAAACTATCGGTACATTACATTCATTAAATGAAAATAGGTTCATTATCTTCAACATGAAGTATTCGAACATTCAATTTCTCTAAGAGTAATCATAATTTTAACAAGCAACTCTTATAGCATTGTTCTTTTTACAATTACCAGATGAAATAGGAAAAAAGTAAATAAGAAGTCATTTTACACAAAAATGAATACTTGTCTGAACAAGCCTAAACTTTTCTCTTTATCTGGCATCACCAATGCTTAGCCTACAGTACTTATGTGACACTGGCATCAGTTTGCCTGTATGTTCTTGGTACCAACAGTTTTGAAAAAACACTGATAAAATCAGTGCAGCCTGTTCCAAAATTTGACCTTCAATAACCCAAGGCATACATAGATGCAGTCTGATCATTTATTTATCCCTCAGAGGAAAGGAAGGACTTTACTGGAAACCAAGAACAAAATGAGAGAAGTGGATTTCTCTTCCCTTCACTGGCAAAACCGCTTCACTTTCAGACAGTGTTTACATCCATTTGCAGGTTATTTCGCTGCTCAGACATTACCACTGCAATTTAAGAACTAATTCTGCTATACTGACGTCTTAAAAGAGTGACAATAAATCCTAACAGGTATTTTTGAAAACTGTATCTTTACTACCTTACCACACTCATCTCCTCTCTTTCTTTGCCTCAACAGCTCCGTAACAGCAGCCACAGTTCGACACCGTGACATGCAGTGACAGAAAGTAGTATCACCATAAATCATATAGAGCTGAAAATTGCAAAGCAAACTAAACATCCAAAGCTTCTTCAAGCTTCCTCAGTAGAGAGCAAAGATAGAATCATAAAATGGCTTCAGTTGAAAGGGACCTTAAAGATCATCTAGTTCCAACCCCCCTGCTGTGGACAGGGACACCTTCCACTAGACCAGATTCCTCAGAACTCCATCCAGCTTGACCTTGAACACTTCCAGGGATGGGCCATTCACAGCTTTCCTGGGCAACCTGTTCTAGTGCCTCACTACCCTCACAGATAGGAATTTTTCCCCTAATATCTAATCTAAACCTCATCTCTTTCAATATGAACCCATTCCCCCTTGTCCTGGCACTATGTGCTCTTGTAAATAGTCTCTCTCCGTCTTTCTTGGGGGCTCCCTTCAAGTTCTGGAAGGCCACAATTAGATCACCCCAAAGCCTTCTCTGAGGCTGAACAGCCTCAATTCATTCAGCCTTTTGTCATAGGAGAGGTGGTCCATCCCTCTGATCACCTTGGTGTCCCTCCTCTGGACTCGCTCCAACAGGTCCATTTCCTTCCTGTGCTGGGGATCCCAGAGCTGGATGCCGGACTCCTGGTGCGGTCTCACCAGAGCAGAGTAGAGGGGCAGAATCGCCTCTTTCGACCTGCTGGCTCACGTTCTGTCTCTCTTCCACCAGCACCCCCAAGTCCTTCTCAGCAGAGCTGCTCTCAGTCTGGACTGATACCAGGGGTTGCCCTGACCCAGGTGCAGCACCTTGCACTTGGTCTTGTTAAAGCTCATGAGCCCACTTCTCAAGCTTGTCCTGGTCGTTCTGCACGGCATCCCATCCTTCAGGAGTGCCAAATGCACCACTCAGCTTGGTGTCATCTGCAAATCTGCTGAGGGTGCAACAGGGCTGTTCCAAAATGTGTAATGGGCGATTAGATATCATCTTCTTTGTATCTTTACAAATATGCATAAACAAAACATAACACTGGATGATACAAGAGGCAGAACAACAGTCATTAATGGGGGAAAAGAAGACATGAAATTTTAAACTACCACATGAAAAATGCAAGCAAGAGGCATAAAGGTTAATGTTCTAAATCTGACGGTTTGACCAAACCCAAGAGCTCACCCAGGGCAGGGCTTCCAGTGGATCTCTCAACTGATGGGCACATACACACAGGACAACAGAGCACCTGTAGTACCTTCATTTAAACACAGCACGTAAGAAAACAGGCTTGTCCACTGTTATTCTCATACTAAAGCATATAGGGGTTTCGAGCAAATTTAGAGGTCACAGACAGAAAAATGTAAGTCATTACAACACATAGGCAACAATATAACCACAGTTTTAGTTACATTTGGTTTTATTTTTTTGTTGCTTTCTTAGACAGGATCCAGAAAGACAGATGGTTCTAACAAACACCACATACAACAGCACTACCACTGTAGTACAACACAGAAAATTTGAAAATCTGGAGAACATAACTAGTTATAAAGAAACACAAAACCCAAATAATTAGGTAAGAGGCAATTCAGCAAAGTAGTGTAGAAAGGTATTACTGTAATCCTTCCATTATTTAACTTTTTCCCAAATTTATGCCTATGGCAAAAAGAGACTAATTCTTTTTTTAAGGTAAGTCATACATGATGCAAAACCCCCTAATAAGACTAATAAAAATAGTTGCACACTGCTTGATAGCATGACAGTTTTGAAAGTCCATAATGTAGCCATGAGAGAAGTAAATCCTAGGATAACAGCAAAACTATTCATGTCTTTCTACAAACTCCTCTCTAGATCCCATTTCTTTCAAATTAATTCAAAACTAGGAGAGCTGCAGAAGAGAGTCTGTTCTACAAGAGAATACTCCCAAAAGCTGGCTATGGTAAGACATAGAAGAGGTCACAGCCAATTGCAGCTCTCTAGAAATAAAGATACCTAGAATATACAGGTGGTTGTTAAAAGACAAAGCTGACCTAGTAACACAAGCACCACTGCAATGAGAATTTGGAAAGGAACACGAACTGTTTAGGAAATACCCTCCTGTGTAACAGTCTGTCACTGCAAAAGATGGTTTCAGTCACCCAGTTGCCCCCTTTATTTCAGTCCTAAAACAAGGCTTAAGTGTATCATGTTAGAAAACCAACATAAACTCCCTTCTCATTTCATTAATAAACCCGTTTCAGAGTTGAGGCCCACCACATCATTTTGATTGCTTAGATTTGGTAATACTTATACTACAAATTCTATATCCAAACCATCATAATTTACACACAGTTGCCCACATAAACAATTCCTAAAGGCTAATAACTTAAACAGCAAAACCAAAATTCTGTATTCTTTCTTAATTTTGCTTTTAATGAGGGCTATACAAACCTTTTAAAAGTCAAGGACAAAAACAAGGAGAAACCTTTAAAAGAATGAAATTACATGGAGTTAAATTTATTTTCTAGAAGCAGCAAACTGTATTTGCCTTCTCCTAATTTGCTGTCCCTGAGGAGTAAGCAACATATCAGCCATCTGCCCTTTATGAGAAAACACTTGTAGGAGACAGTACAATGGCTTGCATCATTGAGTTACAGCTACTTCTACCATTTATTACTTTGATAATTAGGATGTTAGGCTTTTAAGATGATGATTATCCTTGCCATAAAATAAAAAGGAATAAAGAGAGTATGTGCCCAGTTTACCAAGTCAAAGAGTTCAACTTCTATGGTTACCAAGAAGTGTTATTCAACTATTTGTAGTACTGGAAGTTATTTAAAAGCTTAAAAAAAAAAAAAACCCAAACAAACAAACAAAAAAAAACCCACCCACAAAAAACACCATCCCTGAAATACTAGCACGGGTTTTTTCATCAAAGCTCAGTGTCCCAGCCTGCTTTAGAAGAGCAATTTGGGGGGGAGGGGAGAACTTAAGTCATTCATTTCCTACTATTAGGAGGCAGTCTGGTGCCCTGCCTTGCACAGGGGCGTTTTAGTCGCATACTTCGCTGTTTGGAATAGTAAACATAATTTAACAGATTAGCTAGGAAGTTTGTGTAACTCACCGAGGGGAATACTGGTACTGGTGAGTGGTATCACTCACTTCTCTCAAGTCCCTGCCCAGTATCTGTCCCAGGCTGAGCCACTTGTTTTCAGCTTAAGAAACAAGGCATGCAGATGAATAACTGACAGACACTTGGGATTACATTCAGGTGTCAATTTGACACTTACGAAGTTCATACTACTAAGGAGAGTGGTATCCCCAGTTCCTCATTCTTTAGTACCAGCCCAGCCTCGGTAATTGGTTTCAGGACTCTCAAACCAGTAAGTTGAGTTCCCTTCAATCTATCTTTGATACTCATCTCAGTTCTGGCACACATCCTTTCCCTATTATCTTTCCTACCTCTTGGCACCATAATGAGAAGGAGGAGGCAGGTGACAAGATTAACCATATATCATTTTCTTCCATGAGCTAAATAAGACAAATTGTAGTTCTTGCATATCTCTGAGACAGAGTCCCTTTTCAGCCTTCACCTACATCCTGAATGCCACAAGTTACAAATAGATGAATGAACTCTTCTTGCCATTAAAGCTTTCAAAATGCTCCATTATAATAAACATGCCTACCAAATGTTGTCAGCAAGAATAGAGTTACATAGACTGCACAGATTACTGAATTAAAACAGTTGCAAGAGAAGCAAAAACTTCACTGCATGCAGTAGAGCTATCTTGACTGAATCTATTGTAAGTGGGTTTTTTCCACTTACACTTAATAATTCTTATAATAAGACTCTTCCAATAAGCATATTTGAAGGTTAAAATGCCCTTTTTTCCCCCACTATTCATTAGCTGCCAGAGCCAAGATTCACTCTATGTGCCAAGCATATTATTCTCCTTCTCCTGCAACTCTGACACCAACTCTGTAAGACATTTCATATAAAAGTTAATTTGCAATTGTGAAAAGAGTTCTGAAGTTGGAATAATACTGGACAGAAAACCTTGACCAGAATTCTGAAACAAATAAGGGCAAGCAACATTTCAGAGGGTGTAATTAAAGCTTCATCTTCTGTTGGAGACCAACAACTTCAGATTTCTCAGAAACCACATGCAACGATAACTGCTCAATTTGGGTGGTATGAAGTACTGCTTCTCCCACTTTCCCTCCTCCTCCCACTAGCTCTCAGCTATTCAAGGTGCCTCAGAAGAATTTAGAATGGTCACAGTTGTGTTAAACTGCTGTTTCCTAGCTGAGCATCTCCAGTTTGCATCAAGCTATGTTAAAAAGGTGAAAGAGAGAGAACTGGATCAGGAAAAGTATTGCACAGGCCTCCACTACTGGAGAAAAAATTAAGCTGCCCACATAACAACTAGCTTTCTGAACAGAGGCACATAGGCATCAATTTGTTCATAAACTTGGGTAAAAACATTACTTAGAAACATTTGATCAAACAGAACTAAAGCAAAATCAACTTATATACTCAGCTGCATCCTTTTTGATAAGCACCTGAGATCACAGAGGAAGCAGGGTTGCCTTACAAGTACCTTTGGCACCATTCAGTATTCATTAAACTTCAAGCAGCCAACAAGATAGGAAAATCCTCAATATTTTCTTTAAAGATGAAAATATTACTTCCCCAATGTATCCTTTAATTTTTTTTTTCCTAATGAATATATTTGCTGTCAATTAAGCCTTCAATTCAGTTCTCTCATTCATAAGAAATGAGCAAAGGGCAAAATCAAATACAGTTAGGGGAATAGCAACTTTATGTCCCCAGCTCTTAAGTTCTCATGCTTCACAGCAGTTATACAGCTTGAAAAACATTGGCAAGATGTTTGCTTTGTTGAATTATAAACAGGTTCCTTTGAAAGCAGGGAGAACAGGAAACTGTAAATTCAAAGTTCTGTGCCTATAAGTGAGACCACATACACAATTTAAAACTTAGAAAACCTAGTACAGATAAAGTTACATTTCAAATACTAAGCTGCTAATAAAGGCCCTGACTTGTTATGAGCCTATTGATCCAAAGTGAGAAATGCAGAAGGAATATAACTCAGAGTCAGTTGCTAAGTCCAGACACCAGTTGATCCAGGCAAGTATAGAGACCTTCCTAGTTCATGAGATTTTTTCTTTTAACCAGAGAACATCAAGATAATCTACAGCAAGCACAGTTTCCCATCTTCATTAAACGTTTTAATGGCAAAAAGCTGTACTGCAACTAAATCATGCCAAATACCTCAACACATTCCAGAAAGAGCAATAGCTAGCATTTGCAGCGTGCTATTCATCAGTTTTAAATGCAGAACCACCAGCCCAGTCTCCCATAGGCAGCAGATCACACACCACCGCGTAAAGAAGCATACTTAGAACTTCGACATCCACTAGAATAGTAGAGATTTATTATTTCAAGCAAGGGAATCTGCTCAAACGCCAACAATCCCCTGTCTCAAGCACTTACTGACAACTAACATTTCCCTAGTTATTCAGATTAGGAATTTCTCCACTTTAACCTGTGGTCTTCCCATACCCAGTACTACAAAGAACACTTTGTATGTGTTTTTATCCTAATTAGGGATCTCCCCCCTGAAAGTAAGTGCTAGGGGAAAAAACTGCAAAATCCAAGTCTCTAACAGAGTTCAAATCATTCAGGTGTCTCCCCTGAATGCCTTCTGAGTAGTCATTGTTAGACCTATATATCAGGCATGCAGGA
The DNA here is from genome assembly GCA_013399855.1 of Oxyruncus cristatus. Classification (NCBI taxonomy): domain Eukaryota; kingdom Metazoa; phylum Chordata; class Aves; order Passeriformes; family Cotingidae; genus Oxyruncus; species Oxyruncus cristatus. Next base: position 1,183,960 of record VXAY01002648.1, read on the forward strand.
TACTCCAGCATCATTTCAACAGAACTTCAGCCTTCTCCATATGTTTTCTTCATGTGCCCAATTAATACAACAATCATACCCTGGTATGGGTACAGAAAGGAAAATGCTAACTCAAAATTCTCCAATGACATTATTCTAAGAGTCTGTGAATCTGGAATGTAAAGGGGCAATTCCATAAAGGTGCCATGGAGTACCAATTAAAAACGTTATTGAAAAAGAAGAAAGCCAATACAAGAAACATAACAGGAAAACAGCAGTCACAACACTTACAAGAAAAAAAAAAAAAACAAACCCTGACAATCAGGGCTATCCATATCTGACAATAAGGCTCAAAAACAGCTGTTGGTTCTGCCAAACAAACTGAAATACATTCCTTTGCTATCCTCCCAGTGTCACCCAAACAGGATTTCCTGCATTAAACTCATTTTTCAGCATTAAATCGTGTGCACAGTGAACCCAGCTTTAAAAATATTGACATTAAGAGCATATTGCTTATCCTTTGCATATGTACTAAGAGATGTCCCATTACCCAGAATTAGCACTTCTAAAATAAACATATTACTCCATTTTCCCCCCAAGTTTCACTATAATCTGAAAAATCCCAAATGTTTTTATTCAGTTCATTTAACAGTAACTCCTACTACAGGCAAAAAGCTTCAAGAGGTGCAGGCGGGAAGAAACCTGTCCTGTTGCACTTTTTGGGAGGTTAGTGTTCAGTGGTATCACACTCTACAGTTCCACCAGCTGCTGCTTTAGGTAAGGACAAAACCCATTTAGGAAACTGAATGAGATCATACTTGAACATATTTATTCAGTGTTAGGATAATTTCTGTACACTATCTTTTTCTGTTATGTAAAAGTTGTCATTTGCTGTAACAAACAAAAGATTACAATTGCTTAACAAAAAAACATAGCTTAAACTGATTTGGGAAGCAACACCTCTCTCATTACCAAACAAATATCATTTATTATCTCTAACCTTCCTTGCCGCAATCAAAGATGAATCCCATGCATTTGCACTTCATAAATATAGCAAAAATTGCACACAGGAGTTGGTCCCACACAGCAGCTGTGCTGTAAAACTGAATCAGAGAAATTAGGAGCCAAAAAGACTACCCACTGCATCAGCTGGCACATCCTCCACAAGCACATGTACAAGCACAGCCTGGGCCACCTTGCGCAACCAAGCCACTAGTGAGTCACCGTGGTTTATAATGCCCTCCTGCAGGAAACATTCTCCGCACAGTATCTCATTAGAAACATGGTTTCTGTATATTCTGATTCCGTTTGTCTTCCTTCCCCATTCGCATTAATTCTATAAACACCTTATTTCCACCGCTCCCTTCTCTAGGGTTTTCTGAATTCCAGGCCAGGAAACTCACAAGTCATTACAACCCCCTTTCTCTTCTTTCATTCCCCCCATTAATTTACACAAACGTAACAGCTAAGCATCCAGAAGTCAATCCTTGCCCTATCTAACTCCTTTAATTTAAAACTCAAAAGGAGGAAATTTAGGAACAGCTTACCAGGATCATCAGCTAGGTTACCATAACATTAAAAGTTACATTACCTAAACATTAAAAGTTACAGAGTCAAGCAGGTGACGGATTATGATGAGAAGGTGAGAAGCAAAACAGTTGTAAGAGAAGCTAGGTGAGAGAGAGCTACACAAACCCTTGAAGACTGCCTTCAGAAAGGGTTACAGACCAGCAGAACTGTGTTCGACAGCAACTCCCTCCAGTGAGACAGGAATCAATGGTCATTTTCGCTTTACTCCATGAAAATTAATTTCTCTCCATCCATGCTGCTCCAACAGGCATGCCAGAAACACGCATACTGTAATAGATACAGTCTGATATACTGCAATGTTGTTGTTAGAAGTGTGTTTCACCCTCCTTACTACACTACAACACACATCAACAGTTTTGCAACACTGAGATTCCAGGGTAAGCCTAATACCCCCCATAAGAAACTTGTGCCCATCCTAATGCTACAGTCAGCTTTACAGCGTTTCAAGATTACATCTTTTGCCAACATTCATACCATCCCCAGTCTTCCTCATGCACCATTATTATGTTTTCCTATAGAAAGCAATTTAGCAAAATGTCTTCCATTATATTATTCTTCATTTGGCACTTGGATTTATACAGCATTCTGGGGCTTAAAGAATTAAACTGAAGGAAGAGCATAAAAGAAGGTATCCTTCTAGAAAGACAGGTCTTTATTACTAAAAAACTGAAGAGTTACCATTTGCAAACATCTCCATTGGATATTTTTTTATATGATCAACAGGATGCATTTTTGTTTGGAGCTGCACAAAAATATGGGGATGTAGTCACTATTTTTAGACATGCCACAGAAACATGGAAATATTTTCATGACAAGGAAAGACAAGAAGTTAAGATATCTGACTAATGACCTTTAATGAACTCTTAAGTTCCCTTGGACAGCACGCATTACATACATGTTTTGTTTGGGGTTAAATAACTTACTTCCTCATTCACTGCAAACCACGAATTTATTTTTACAATATTTTGTATAAAGCAAGGCCATGAAATCAAGCTACAGACTTTAGGCATCTTATTATAAATCCCCATAGGTCATTGCCCCCAATATCCACAATGGACTACAAAAGCAGAGGGAAAACACATTCCTTAAAAGACAGTTTTTGGGGAAAAGGAGCTCAGAGGTTAAGGTGATAAATGGCAGATGCCAACAAATACACATAAAATTTATATACTCAAGAGCCACTACTTCACTGGTGGAAAGCATCTCAGCAAAGTATATAGTTCATATCACCAAGTTCAAGCATTGTAACATCTCCACTAAAATAACAGGACTGCAAACTAAATGAATGCACAAGGTCACGACTGGAGACGGCTATATTTTTATGCCTCATTTAATTACCCCACAAAAACCATATACACATCATTTTTCCTAACAATACTGTGTTTAATACAGTGGCCTAATCATACCACAGATCTTAAGAATCATTTTTACAAGTACTTAGAAAAAATCCTTCAGTATTCCTTCAAATTAATTAGCCAGTAAAGGTTTTTAGTCAACCTGAAGCTTATATACACAGAAATTGCAAGGGAGTCTATGTACTTCAATGTATTTAAAATATTTGTGAACACATGTATATGGAGTATCAAGGTTGTGCACATCAAAAATGCACCTGTAGGATGTAGCACAGACTTTCCAGTGCAAAGAGACACCAGCATTTCAAGAGCTCTGTTTACCCAGATGGTTCCCCTTGGAAATTCTTGCCCCTGGGAGAATGACAGAAGTATGAAACACATACAACAAAACATTTCAATACTACAGAAATTTCAGCTGAACCCCCTAAAGTTCTCAAATATAGGGAAAGTGCCATAAGAAAGGCCTTTATCATCAGGTCAGTATCAACAAGGACAGCGGTAAGTCTTTCACTCTGGCAGGCAAAAAGAACTTGGGTCTTCCATGGAGATGTGTCAACTCGATATTCAATTATAGTATAATATTAAACTTTTACAAATTTTTCTACCACAATACTACAGTCTAGCTTCTTTAAGAATTGAGACAATAGAAGTATCACAAAAAAAAAATCTATCTCACTGAGATTGCTATTACGAGGTAATAGCATAAATGTATTACAGGAAGTTTATAAGCCTAGAACACAAGAATATATTTGCATACTTATTTTACAGTGTTTACTTCCTTCCTATTTGCTACACAAGTGAGCTGACATTACTTCTTTTAATTAAATTCTGCACTTTAAGTAACAGCATAAAATTGCATATATTTCACCCAACACAAATCAGGCCTCTCCTGAAGCCACAAAGACTGGTCTTTTTTCCATCATTCACTTGTCCAATATGCAAAGCATAGCTGTCAATCACTTAGCATCCCTGACAGCATAATTGCTGAACAGTTCAGAACACAAAAATCATGAGGAGGGTTGGGACCAAAAGAGATAACAGCAACATTCCTCCCTGCACACTTTAGTACTAATCTAGGATTCTTCTTCATTAAGATTCCTCTCCAGCCACTGTTAGAACAAAACAAGGAATCTGTAGAGGAAGGTTGAGAAGGCCTTGAAAGCCAGCACCGCCAAATAAGATGGGTTTGTAACAACTCCTACTCATTTCAGAAACAAGCTGTAGCATCATTTACCAATAGATGCCTCATCTTTCAGGAGCAGGTTTGTCTTTGTCACTAGCTCCAAGATTCCATTTTCCAACTTCTTACCTGGTCCACACTCCCCTCCCTCAGCCTGAACATTTGTGCATGTTTTCGCCTGTGGATGCCCAACAAAACTACATCTCATTGAAAGAATGGCATCTTTCTTCTCATTTTGCTGCTGCCAAGTCAGTATTCTGTCTGCAAATTTATTTGAAAAATTTTCAGGTGTCTGTCTCGTGTGAAATACCCCTTGTAGCACTCGAGCAAATACGTAAGTTCATGAAAGTGATTTAAGAGCTACACACCACAGCAGAGCAGGAGTTTTTCTGGAGCTGTGATCTGTATCAGGAGATGCAGAGATTTCTTTAAATCATGATGCAACAAACGTGACATTTTTGACTACTGAGAGGCAGCCATTCCTTGCTGGACCCAAAAGTAGCTTTAATTTTCACTCTATGCAGACTGAAAATCCAGCCTGTACCGATACAAGCATAAATGAGAAATACTGGTACATATTAAGGTATTTATTAATTTTTTTAATAACTCTATCCCCTTTTCAAAATCTATAATTCAAAATTTTAAAGAAGAAAATCAAAGCAAAGACTGTCTATAGCTATATTCATCTTCAGGCTTTGCAATTATTCTAGCATCAGTGATCTAGAAAAATATTTAACTTTTTTTTAATTATTTTGAAAACTGAATAAATACTATTGACTTGGACTGGACTGATCTTGGCCTTGCAAATACCAGCCATCTAATATCTACTCTTAAAAGTCTATATTATCTAAAGAATTTTTGGTCTTCTTACAGAAAGTTATTTATATTCCACTTCCTGAAATGGAAATTCAAAGTTTCCTAAGATAAAAATGTTTGTGACTCACTGCGGGGGTTTTGCAAGATACATCCCTTTAAATCTGAGCAAGTCAGGCGGTATGGGTAGCTGATATAACTGTGAACAAAAACATTTTCTTCAGATTCCACCAACGTGCCCATTTCTAGAGTTCTACTTTCAGTCCAGCACAACTTATGCCTTGCTAGCGACAGCACACAAGTAAGTCATGTTGTCCTAGTAATTTCAATTGTTGCAAAATTTATAACTTAGAAATACTACAGCGTTATCTTCTGGATACAAAAAAATTTTTTTTTATGATGAGGTAGGTGAATCACTGCACAGGTTTCCCAGAGAGGTAGTGGATGCCTCATCCCTGGAAACATTCCAGGTCAGGTTGGATAGGGCTCTGAGCAACCTTATCTAATTGTAGATGTCCCTGCTCACTGCAGCGGGGCTGGACTAGATGGCCTTTAAAGGTCTCTTCCAAATCCTGTAATTTTTGGGGGGCCTGAAAAAAAAAAAAAAAAAAGAAGCAGCAGAAGCAATTTTGTTTCATGGGTTCATGTCCTCCCTTTCTGTTCTGCGGAAACACAGAAAGAAAATTTAATAGACGACATCTTTGTAGCTTTGTATAAAAGACAATACATTAATCCTGATGGTCTCAGTTGCATTTTCAGAAAAACATTTTATTAGCACATTCGCAAAAAATGAAATTCACGAAGTGAAACACAACTCAAAGTCAACTCCACTAGCTCAGACTACTTAAGCAGCTGCTGTATGACTAAATAAAGTATATTTTTCTGCTTAGCAGAGGGGAGGAATTTCCCCTCCCAATGCCCTGAAGGCTTTTGATGCATTTTTTTCCTTTTCATAGAAGAAATGATTAATAGCTATGGCTTAAATCCAATGTACAGTTTTGGCAGCTGCTGATGGGCCACTCCATCTACTTGCTGCTCCCTTTGCTACACACAACACATGCTGTTAAATGCACGCTGTCAGAAGTGCTAAAATGATTCACTTTAAAATCTGGTAAATCTCGATTATGACTACTTGAAGAAGTCGCTTCTTAACTGCAGGTGTAGAAAACAGGCAAATGTTTTTCCTGTAAAATTTGGCATGTCAGTTTTCAAAGCACATAAAAAGCACCATCAGGTTAAAAAAAGTTATAATTTTTCCACTGTTTACAGACCAAGCTTTAATTAAACAAATTGAAAGCCTTCCTATGAGCAACAACGCAGCTGTGAAAAACAAGCAAGGCTCACGACTACTGGAAATCTATTTTTTGCCTCTATAGCTTACACAGACAGTATTGTCTCTCAAATTACCGTTTAGCTATGATGGAAACAGACCTGTTTTCAGATTACCAAAATAAAACCTCTCTCTCCAGTACAGTCTCAAACCAAGAATTAAGAAAGAAAAGTTTATTTAAGGTATTTATGTATTTAAGAACATTGTGCAATGATTTTTATTTCAGTCCCTTCCCTACAATAAAGCCTTTGAGAGAACAAGAGCATCCCAACTACAAATACAGACGCTACTCCTAACACTTCAAGATCATCTAATGTCACATAAATGCTTGGCTTTCTTAAATACCAAGGAGTAAATATATTTCATTTCCAATAGCAACAAAAGGTTGAGTCTTTGTCAGGTTTTAGAATGTTTCTGTACATAAGAGAGCTATAAGCTTTACTGTAAAAGAACAATTTGGAGATAATGGAGATCTTGAAGTGTTATTTACTTTCTTCCTACTTTGAACTTAGAAGTCTTACTCGATGTATTAATTTTGAATGTTGCCTCAGTTTAGAAGCCATGCTAGCAGTGTATCCACCAATGCCAGCACCAATCATTTCCTTCAGTTTTATTTTGGTTTGCCCAGCTTTAAGTCAAGAAAAAAAGAATGTAGGTAATCCATGTAAGGACACTTCACTGAAATTGGAAGTTCTTCCTTGTTTAATTTAATATTAGCAGTGTTGCTTTCAATTTCAAATTGGTACAACCAGGTTTTAAGCAACAACAAAAATTAAAGTATTTAAATACTTTAAACCAGTATTTACAGACACTATATTGTCAATGGAACAGGGACAAAAAGGTTAACTAGCCCCCAATTTTCTCTCCACAAGAACTGTTTGGTAGCCAAGTACAGAAAGGTTGCTTACTAAAAGTACAGAAAGGTTGCTTACCTTATTAATTTACTAAAAGTGTATCTGGTATCCCCATAGAAACATTTTATCCTCCTCAAACCATACAATCACAGACCTATGGGTTCCCCCCTCTCCCCTTACAATAGGAGCACTTCCTTTTGAAAGACATGTCAGGTTAGTAAAATCAAAAATAACACTACAAAAAAAACAGTCAACCCATGTTCCTGTTAATACTCCTGAAAGAGAATCATTAGTCCAACCTTTACTTTTAAGTCAGCCTGCCTAGTAGTTTCATACAGCAATTTTTGTTATCTTAGCACACTTCTCTCACACTTTTCTCTCTCTCTGTACGGGGTTTGTAATGAGTTGCACCATGTGTTTGCAATCTACTGGAAAAAGTTAGATAACCGTGTCAGTTTCCCTTATGAATAGCAGCAGTGAGATGAAGCATACCTATCGACATCACAGGCATCCAAAAATTTAGAAACACCTGCAGATCAGCTAGCTTAAGAGTCATTTAATTCATTGGTGAAGTAATACTTGTACAGAAAGAGAGCAAGGAGACTACAAAAAATTTAGTAAAATTTCATTAAAATGAAAGCTGTTATTATCACACCTACGCCCTCTCTGTCTCCAGACAGGTCTACAAAAATAACAGCCTGCAAAGCAGCCAAACCTAGCTGACATGAGCAGAGACATCTACAAAAGCTGCTTTGCCAGTACAGTTTATGTCACTTTTCAGAACAAAATGAGTTTTTGGTGATATGACATGATCAAAAGCATTTTTGCCAGTGTAAAAACTGATTAGAGCATAAGTTAGACTGGTACCACTGTACAGGACAGCATCACTGACATTCCTCTTCCTTCTGAGATACCAGTCCAGACATAAGAAACTCTCACAACCTACAGTACGCAATTTATATACGACACTAGAGCCTATTACATCACTGCATGAACAGCCTTGCCAATACAGTTCATTTAAATCAAGGAGATGCTTAAATCCAATTAAAGCACATTTCTACCTCAATCTGAATGAACAGTGGAGGAAAAAAAAAAACCAAACAACAAAATAGAAATAAGCTAAAAGCCTGGTCACACTGAAGAAGCCCTTCACATATTTTTTTGCAATAAAAGATATTCCAATACTTCCTTCTGTAAATTAAAATTAATGATTTTAAAACTTAGTTGTATTTAAGCAAAAATATGGCCTGAGTCACTATAAACTCAAGTCCACTACTTCTCCTTATATAACCTTCCTCTGAAAGTTAGTTTCTTCTGCCACTACACGGTAAATGAAACAATATGACTTTCTAAAGAACCACAGATCAAGTGCCAAGTGCTGGAGGGGACAGTTAACAGAGGGAGAAAAAGAAGCTACCTGGAAACATGCAGCATGTACTCTGACCTCCTACCCTCTTCTATTTCATTCCTTTTCCTGTACTACTCACCTGGGGCTTAGCCTTTAAAAACCACTAACCTCTTAAAAAGACATTGTTCTGGTAAAGTGGTTAATATTCATCTACTACACGTTAAAATGTCACATAAAGTAGTACCTACTCTGCTGGCTGCTAGGCTGCTTCTGGCGAACATCACTGCACTTCATTATTTAACAACTTCCTCAGCCTTCAGAAACTGTCTGGACTAGTGGGCTGAAGGTCATTAACATTTTAAAATGCCTGCAGCTAATATTTCCAAGTTGTCCAAGGGAGTAATTACTGCCCATATTATTCTTAAATATTAGCACTTGTTCGTATTCTAGAATCCAACATACACTTTCAAGTTGGACGTTATATTAATTTTGCATACAAACACTTTTACCCCCAAATAAGCTACACTAAGTTCCTCTTAAGAGAAACGGGACAAAATATGGATACCAAATTATCTTTCTTGGGTTTGGATAATGGAGGAAGAAAAGGTCACATTAACATGAAAAAACACTAACTGTATACAAAATACATTCTACAGAGTTACAGGATGCTCTCTTCATTCTGAAGGGGGGAAGAAATTACAGATGGTTCTTTCAATAAAAGCCTTCCATAGACAGTAGCACAGTGCTGCTCAGGTCAGTGCAGAGCACGTCATCTAGGCAAAAGAAAAACATCCACTTCCATTAGGAACACCCATGTCTACACCTGCACACCTTGATACAACCAGCAAAACTCTGACAAAATACTCTCTCCTCTCCTCTAGCTAGTAAAAAGGGTCAAAGTTGCCTGAAACTGTAGCAGGCTCTCTAATGAAAGTCTGCTTAAGTCTTCCAGATTGCAAAGACAGTTTCAGTAGTAATCATTTTCTTTACTATAAAGGTTGACTGGCAAAAGTTTTTATCTCATCCTCATGATTTTGTATATTTTTATAGGCTAACCGTGAAGACCTAAGAACCCATGTAAACATACATTGTAACTGAATTAGTTCCCAAAGACTGTGTGATCCTTACACATTCACCTACCCAGTCAAACTGCAGGGCACCAGAAACATGATTTGTCACCCTTAAGGAGCTAGAAGATATGCAAAAGTAATTTCCTCCAAAGAGTGTTAGAAGTAAGTGCACATGGGTGGCAGACAGACAGGGTTAGATAAAGCTACTGAAGTACTTTAATTTTTTTAATGACTCAGCTAATATAAATGGCTCTAAGGTTCCTGCAAACAGCAGCCTATCAGCAGTCCCATCACCTGAAATGCCTCATGATCTGCCTTCCAAAACAGGCAATATCTTTCAGCTGTCCACAGGATAGCAATTACAGAAGTCATAATGCAGAAATACCAAAAAAGTCCTTTTCTCAACATTGCTATCATTGGAAGTACTATAACTTCTAGAGATGCTCAAAGGAGCTGGACACAAAAATCCACACCAGAGTTTATTTATAAAAAGTCAAATTATCTGGAAAAAAGCACTCAAGTCCTCTGCTTGCTGTCCCAGTTCTAATGGCAGCAGACAGCAAAGCAGCCTGGCATTAGAATATTTGCTTACACACGTAAAAATGTATCTTAAATGTATCTAGGTTTACATTGACTATAAAAGCATTTCTTAGCATCCAGATCCACAATTTTTCCCACTGCTACTTTGTCAAATGCCAAACAAGCAGCAGCTCACAGAAAATGCAAGAGATAAAGCTTTATTTCTTAAAACTACTTAGAAATCCAACTAAATACCTTCAGGGTTCCACTAAAAGATATTAAAAGACTTAATTCTGGATGCCACCTATATTTTTAAAGCTGGCACAGCATTTGAATAATTTACTTGCCAGCTGATTTTCCAAATTACCGCTTTAACAAACATGGGGAAAGACTGACAAACTGCTACCCACAACCCCAAATATGAAATACTGGTTTGGAAAGTACATCCTCATTCTTACAGTCATTTATCCTATGCAAAGTGGAGAAGTTTTGTTTCCTTTCTTAAAGCCATTTGTTTAAACTGAGAATGACTATGAAATGTTAGATCCATGTTAATAGTAACTGTAAGTCACACTAACTAAAGACAGCCTCGTGAGAACAAAATAACAGAACACCCTCCACAACTGAACATACAGAGCATATTCCTGCTATTTCAAGCATTCCATGCTATCAAGCAATACCATTTCAGTGTAGCCGTATTAGTTTCAGTTACCTTAATGCACTTATTCATAACACAAAATAAAACAAAACCAAACAAACCACACACCCCCCATGGGAGAGAAAGGTCATTTTCTTGATTTTATCAGAGTGTAAACCGATGTTTGAATAGAATATTTTTTAGTATAAACACAGTCAGAAAACATTTCTAAAGTGTGCCATTTCAGTATCATGTTGTTGTCACCAGGAACTTTATTTTTTAATAAAAAGCAAACATAAACCACAGCCTATTGATTAAATAGAAATGTCATAAGTAACAAGCCAAAAAAAAAATAATCTCAGGGGTTTTTTTTCAGTTTCAGCATACTACGAGATGCCAGTGCAATTGCCAACTCATCCTTCAGATTTTGTTTTTGTTGCTGCATGGGAGGTGGATTTTTTAGGCTGGAGAAGGAATCTGTCCACAAGCAGCAACTACGCTTTAGTGATTATGACACACTGAATTCCTTTTACCCCTTAAAGCATTTTTCTTGCATTGTTCAACACCAAAGTGAATAATTTTGGAATTTTAGAAAGCTGAGTTCTAGCAGCACAAACCAATCAGAAACGAAGTTCCACACACAGAAAGCCTGCAACTGTGAAGAGAATGAGAAGAGTAGAAAGAATAAACAGCAGAATGAGAGGAGTAACCAAGGGGGGAAAAAAATTAAAAATTTACAGATGATACTAACTGGGAGATTCTCAGAGAAAGGAAAAAAAGCTCATTCAAGAACAGAATCGGGTGATGCTAGTATAACATGCAAGCTGAAACACACAAAAGATGATCTGCTACATGGGGGATGCTTTATTAACTAGTGCAACATTTTTTTTCTATCTGTTTTTTTATCAGGTCACCATTCTACACCTACCTGGAAGCTTCTCACTATGTTCTTTATCTGTCTCAGATCTGAAGACAATCTTCTGGTTACCAGCTTGTCTCACACATCACCTATTTACACACACAGATCCCTTTTGTGCATTTGTGGGTTTTCTTTTTTTTTTTTCCTGTTTCTGTTGGTTTGTTTGTTGGTTTGTTAGTTTGGGTTTAGTTTAATTATAAAAAACCCAAACAAACAAAAATAACCCCACCACCTTTACCAAGATCTTCACAGAAGCTTATCTTCTCCTGAGAAGATTAACTAAAATGGCGAATCAATTCCCCAAGGATAACTTCCTTTCAATATTATCAAAGTAAAGATTTTTTAAGTTAATTAAGTTGGAACCTATTTGAAAAGGTAGGGGGAGTTGTCCCTAAGCAGCAGGCTCCTAACTAAAATTTTCTAAATGACTCATGATTGCAGCATCTCCAAGTTTTGTAAGTATACTCTGAGTAGGTTATCCTTCCAGAGCAGCTGCAATGCAGGTATTGCAGGGCCACGCTATCCTTAGAGCTGGAATTTGCTGAAATGACTCAACATCAAGCAGCCGCTGCTGAGCACCGCTGTGCTGCCTGCAGACCACCACGTTTGACGGTCTGTCACTGCAGGCAGTCATAGACCATCTACAGAACAACTAGGTCTCTCTTTTACAGACACTATTTTGTCCTTTTTCACTACTTACTGACACTATTTTGTAATTTTCGTCTCAAAAAAAAAAAAATACAAATCCACACATCCACCTTGAAAGACAAATGTCCATTCTGACGTTTTAGAGAGCAGATACTAAACTAAGAAACCAAGTAGCAGACGCAAAAACTATCATTTTCAGCACGCCACACATGGCCTCTTGCCTTACTTTACAGCTACCAAATCCACTCATTAAATTGAATACAAAATTATTCGTTTTGACATGCAACCAAATTCCAGTGGTATCAAGGCCAACTTTCAAAAGAGAGTAAAGCACCTCAAAAGATGCCTACCACACCTCAGCAGTTCACAACCGGAAGACAAGACAGAAGTTGGTAGTTGTTAAAGGGGGTTTTTTTGTCATAACTGTAGGTCCCTGTTATTTTACAGGGTTAGCATTAGGCATACAAGAAAAACATGAAAGCAGCCTAATTATTATGGTGACTACTTGAAAGAAAGAGAAGTTATGAAAACACAAAGTTACTCTCCCTCTGGAGAGCCTATGGAATATTTTGGCCAATAAAAAGGAACAGGACCACCAGTTCACAAAACCTCTGAGCACTGGGTCTCATATGACACTTGGGGTTTTATCCCATCTCCTAGTTAAATACAGAATTAAAAACTGATATCCCAATTACCAGGGTACCAATACCAAAAAATATTTTGTTTCTGACTCTTTCTTAAGAAATGCCACAATAATTTATTGAATATATTTAGAACATTCTGGTCAGTACTTTGAATTTCAAAGCTACGAAAACTTTAAGACATACAGAGCTGGTTTCATAAGCCTCTTTCACGCTGCATAGTGAGGATGAGATTGTTCAACAGTGACAAGTATACTCACAATTTGTTTTCCTGAAACTTGTTCAAGACAACATATTGCAAAGTCTCTTAAAACTAAATGCACAGTACTAAACACACATCAGATCCATTATAAAAAGTTATACAATAGCCAGATACACAAATATGAAGTTAAACAAAATGCTGAACTACTGATGACAGTCCTAATTCTAAATATAACTTTGTTTTATGTTGTTTCATACTTTCATATGCAGTATACTAAGTCAAATGACAAAATAGTAATTACAGACTACATAACATACTGTCAAACCCGTATTCCAAAAGGGAGTTACTTGTCATCAGAGATTTCAATAACTAGCAGGTTTAAATAAATTTAAAAGAGGGGAACATCACAAGGAGACCTGGGTACATGACCCTTGTTAAGTCAAAGATTTTAATTATGTCTTCAAATAAAACTTCATTTTGAATTCCTTATAGTAATAGTTATTCCTCAAATGTATTGTATGGTACATGCTTGCTAAGTGGTCATACCACAAGCATACAGGTTTAATTGTACTGCTGCATAAACAACAGCACAAACTTTAATGACTAAACAGAGCTGTTTGTGAGAAATCAATCCTAAATTTAAGACCTTACACTGAACCCTGACTAAGACAAAACCAGTAATTTAGTCAAAAGCCTTCATTGCACTCCCACATCTTTGCTGCCCTCAGGATTGCTGTATTCTCTGTGGACTAGTTTAAGTGGTTAAGCCTTTGTTTGTAAACTGGGGAGAAGCTCTTCCATACACCAGAACTAGCAAAAATGATCACGCGTTTAGTGACCATTTGCTTGTTATTCTCATCACCTCCAAGGTGGGAGAGACCTTTCACATTTAAGATCCTCCATGACCTTACATGGTTGGTAGAAGCATGAAACAGATAAGCATCTCCCCCAAGTACGTATGTATCCCTATGTAAAAAAAAGTCATTGAGGCCATCTGAAAATCTACATGGGAAGAAAGTCCTACCAAAGAAGATACAGCCTAAGTGACTCTGCCTCCACATTCCATGCCATGTATAGACTCCATTAAAAGAAGAAATAATTGAAGCTGAAGTGGTTAGTGTCTTTTGCATTTTAATCAGTCATATAACTGTTGCAGACACCAAGAAATGATCTTAAATAGTTTCGTTTTCGGAGGTGAACCAGCATATGCCACAGTCACAGCATGATACTGCAGAGCTAAGGATCTGTGTTTCATTGTGGAAAAATACTTTCTGTACAGTTCCTTTTGGGAAGAAGAGGAGAGAGGACATGCCAGAAAACCACAACAAGTAGCATTTTCGGAGGAAGGCATTTCCTGACCTTAGCTTTCAGATAAATCCCAAACTGAAGACATCTATAAATAGAAGGAACAGGAAAAGAAATCAAGTAAGATATCAAATGTCACTTGTATAAAGCAGAACTTTCCTTTTTCCTTAAGAGAAATTGTGACAGTTTTCCTAAAGCAATGCACAGTGTGGAGGAAGCCATGTCTTAGCAGCCTAGATACTGGCCATGCTATTTCTTCGTTATCTCCTGGTTCATTTTACAAACTATTTAGATATATTCTTCTCAAGTGTTTATAAATAACACTCAAACCTTTCAACAGACTCAGGTAACTTATCACAGACTCTCAAAACCATTTTATCACAGTGAATTTAACACATTATGTTATGGTTGCAAAACTTAATAAATGAGTCTTCTACTTTTTATGTGTTTCACAAAGTTGGCAAGTTCTAGATTCATTATTTCCTACTGAAACTAAGATTACCCTGGAACAACCAGGGTAGGTAAAGTCATCCTGAGAATGGTATTTCAGCAGCTAACTGCAGAGGTGACAGGCCAATATTTGGCTGACAAATTGTGATAAGCATGCTCTAAAAATAAACAGCAACGTATGAGGCAGCAAATATCATGAAGCTGTAGCTGTGGGTTTTGGGTTTTCTTTTTTAAAATGGAAACCTCACACAATAAACCAGAATGCCTTGTGAAGTTACTCATGGTTAGCAGAAGTAATACTTCACCTAAAAGCTATTTATAAAGGCGAGGGTAACCATTAGAGCACCTGTTTCGAACAAACCTCCTTTGTTCAAAAGAAATGTAAGGTAACTCACATGCTGGAACGTGGGCCAATGTCAACAGCAAATCCAACTGGATTTATAGAGATTGTGTCACTGTAAACTGGGTTACTTTCGTCATGACTAAATGTTCATTTAATATCAAGCCAAGATAGACTGTAAGAAAGTGCCATTATTTTCTCTTCACTTGTGAATTCACACAGCATATTCTAGACCTTAAACTGCAATCTATTTTATCAACCTAATAAAGGTAGAAGTTAGACATATGCCAATTCTGATGATGACATACTTGGAGTATTTGTATGTTTTGTTTTAGAAGTGAAAAATAACTTGTGTAACGTACACTGTATTGCAATTCATAAATAAAAAGGAGTTTCTTTCCCACTCAGAAATAAATACATGTGACAGAAAATGTTAGCCAAAATCACACAGTTCTTCCTAAGTGCTCTCCTTGGAAGGAAAGTTCCTCAAGTGATGACTTCAGGGCAAAAAATTCAAAAAGCACTACTAATGGGGGTTTAGAGAGGGAAAAACTATAAGACATCAAATTAATAAGACAGAGGTTAAACCATAGCACAAGACTAGGAACAAAGAATGAGTACAAGAAGGGAGAAATTAAAAAAGGATTTCTAATTTGCCTGGACATACAGAAACATACCATCTTCTCCCACAGATCAGAAAGAAGTATCCTACCCCAGAACTCAATTTTCTTTGCTCTGGGTCCTTAAAACTACTTTACAAAGCTAACAAAGCATTTCTACACCATCATTTTGTGCATCGTGTCAATCATATTTTCCAGCAACATCCAGTAGTCTAGAAGTTTTTCAACTACTAAAGCAATATTCCTCTAAAAGTCATCTTAAGTTAAAGAGCCATACAAGCTTCTTATGGAGGATTTAGGAACAGCGGAGACCAGCTATCCATCAATACTCAGTCTGGTAAAATACAAGCTAATAGCACTAAAATAGATGGCTGTCTAAAATACAGCAGAGATGGAACATACCCACAACACAGGAACAACAATCATCCTTCCCTTGCTGTTGTTACCTCAAACTATTTTTAACAGCTGAGCTGGAATTGTGTCGTCATCTGATAGTTGTTCAGTGGCCTACGACCAAGGAGTTGGCATTTTCCAACTAAATCATCACAAATTAAAACAAGGTATTGGTGCTAATTAGCACCTTCCAGCAGTAACGGGGAAGTTGTGACAAGGACAGAAACTCAATTACTCTCATTCCAGCAAGTGCCTGTTCCAGCACGTAGACGGAGGAGCCACTTATGTTTCGGTATCTACGTTGCATGTGAAATACTTCACTCTTCAAATCAGACCACTGTGTGCTATTCTCACGGGGTCTTGACTTTTTGTGCTTTGTATAACAAATTCACTGAAGACCCACAACAAATTTGATGCACTATCTAGCAATGTGTACCATAGGATCAATGGAGAACATGAAATGCAACTCAGACTGAAACACTGGGAGTGTTCACCATCTGCTCGCTACCTCCTTAGCAGCAAATACATTCAAGCTACTCAGCTACTGCACTAATAGAGTTTAGAGAGAGACACCACCTGAACAGCACTTATCATTAACCAGTGCAAAATCTCATGTCTTGCTTCATACTCACATAGAGCATCCTCCACGAACTACACCCCCATTTATTGTCTTTTTTAAGATAATATCATTTCTATCGATGGGCCACTTCCCGCCTTCACTGGAGAAGCTGTTGGTCATTAGAAATCACGATGTGTGTTGAGATCGAACACATCACTTCAGCTTTCCGCATCTTTCAATTCACAATTTAGCAACTGGGATAAAAACACCAACCACATAAAACACCTCTGCTTCACATTCTGCTTCAGCAGCACCCACCACTTGCTTTTCTCTTCCATTTTGGAGAGAAAAATGACTCTTTTTGGAGACTGTGGTTCCTCTAGAGTTGAGGAGTCTTTTCACAGGCAGAGCTCCTGTCATGGTTTAGCAAAAGTATTTTTCAATTTAGTGTTCCCAATGAAACACTCCAAACCACCACATGCCACTTGCTCACTGCCCCCTTCCACCTTTCCCTCCCACTGTGGCAGGACTGGAATGGGAACTGGAGGCACAAAAGGTAAAGATCACAGGTTGAGATAAGAACAACTACCTTATAATTTTGCAGTTGCTAGCTTATAAAGTTCAAAGCTATTTAAACACGAAGTACCATCACACATAAACAGAGTAAAATGCCACAACTTACAAATATCGACACTGCTATTTAAACACAAGTCCATCTTTTTTGTTACTATACCTATGGCACCTGCAAAAACTGTATGAGTAAGAGATGGGGTGCTGTGTTCCGGCAGTGCCTGCCTGCTTGTCCTGCGGCACTGATGAAGGAAGACACTTCAAACACCCACAGCAACACTAACAAGGGACACAAAGAAGATGTAACATTGCACAGACAAGCCTCTCTCTCTCAGCTCAAAATGTATCTAAGTATTTACTACCACATACATATGCTGTGTATTCTGATGTGTCTTTTGACAAATAGTAAAAGTCCACACAACTATTCAAATGAGCTCTGGCTACCCACATGCAGTGTGTAACTGATTTCTGCAAGGTTATGTATTTTGAGAAACTGTTTTGTGCAGGCAAGGGAATGGTTTCCTGTCAAGATTAAGCACTTACCTCAAAGTCGACACAAAACCAATAGAGAGTACATATTTTAAGTATGTCCCAATAGATTTCACATAGCAAATGGAAAAATGTGCATGTCTCTTAACTTGAATGCCAATAAAACTAACTGTCACTTCTTTTTTTGCCCCCAGCATGCAGAGAGAGCCCACCGGCATCCAATTTTCAGGTACCATACAACAAAGCCATGTAAATACAGACAAGATTCAGTATTAGCAACAAAAAAAAAAAAAATATATATCAGGCCTTACCTTAGCAACTCATCCACCGAACTAAGTGCATGCAAGGGAAGCATTACTACCCAGATTTCTTACCATTTTTAGACTCTAATGGGGAAAATGCCCTTAGTTTTTACAAAAGTTTCCTTTTATGTTAATCTTCGTAACAAACAAAAAGGGAAAACCTCTCTCAAGAAGCATCTTGCCCGTATGCCTAATAGGTTAAAAAAAATTCTCATTTTAGTAAATGCATCAAGAATAAATAATGTCATAATATTCCATCCAGTTTAATTTTTTTTTATACTTCTAGGCAGTGTTTGAAAATGGAGTACCATATACTCTCTGGGGAAGGTTAAGCTACTTCAGAGGTTCCCTACACACAACCATAAGCACTTACTTTCAATCTTGTAGCACAAGTCTTCACACCTTCAGCTGCACCAATGCAAACATTTGAAGCTATAATCTAAACCAGATCAAGTCACGTAGATTTTAGAAAGCAAAAACTCTCACACACCATCTCTTTTGTTCGGATGACAAGATTGTACCACTTATCCTGTGCATATTGTAGCCTCAGAAACAGTTGGATCAGCACAAATGAGGCAGCTGGGAACATCAGCATGGGAAACAATGCTCTTAAACAAACTTTGCTGCTAAAGAAGTACGATGTACCACAAATGATTTAGCCTTTGGTTTCAGCAAGTCAAATCTCAAGCAGAAGCTTCTTCCACCTGTATTAGTGATAGAGCCTTGTATATCTCATCAACTGCTTACAAACCGCATTTGTGCAACATTTTATCTCACCCCTCTAAGTTTTCAGTTACTTTTAATTTTTCCCCAACAACCATTAAAGTAAAATAAGGATGGGAGACAAGAGTATCCTTAAAAATACAGAACTGCAAATGCAAACTGGAAAAAAAAAATACAGAAACAACTATGTAATAAAAGTTTTTATTTATTAAGCCAAGTTTATTTTAAGACATACAAAAGCGAGCAAACAGAAACAAACAGCCTGGTAAAGACAGTCAACAACAGGTATACTCCAGAAATGTGTCTTTTATGAAACTTACTACCCATTCCCAAGTAATTTACACTGATACCAAATGCATTTTCATTGTGTTGGTGCTCATCAGAATACACACAAATAGGAGAAAAATAGGTAATTTATGCTTTCCACAGAAATATTAATATAAGAATACTCCTTCAATCTTTATCAATCCTGAAAAGTAAACTTGTGCCTCCCTTTCCCCCTCCCATCCCCCAGTTTAAATATTTCAACCTTTTCTTATGCCTTCAGTGTTTTGCTCAGGTAATAATACACATGCTGCTCATTATTGTCGGCTAGAATTCTTTAGAACTGTTTTAAATCAAATACTGAATCACTCTTACTCAGGTCAGACAAGACAGACACACAAAGAAACACAACTACAGCTATATGGGCGTAACAGAGATACCCAGAGAGAAGAAATAGCTAATTTTAACTGCAAAACAAAGCTGTAAGAAAAGCACTGCAGTAGGGCTCTTCTCTCTCCCTTTTCAAGAAAACTGGTCAACTTCACCAGCTTCAGGAAAAGGGAAGGAAAGAACCACTTCCATTTCGAGACTTATTCAAATACACCCCTTCATGCAAAATATATCCAGCAAATTAAATCTGCAACACTGGCTGCAGCAAACAAGGCGTGCAGGCTCAGCTGCCCTCCACAAAGCATCTTTGTGGAGCTATCTTTCTGCCAGCGCTCCTTTTGAATCCCCAAACAATACCTCACAAAAATTAGATCTCCTACTGTGGGAAAGTTCCCAAAACACAAGCCAAAATACATTTTCTCATGAGGATACAAAAAACCCTCAATGAGGAAGTCAAAGTTCTTACAATGACTGTTCAGTGTACATACAGTTATTCTTGAAACATGCTAACAGATTAAGTAGCAACATTCCAATTTAGGGAAAAAAATTATTAAAATCAGATCAGTTATTCAACAGAATTAACTAGTAGCTACTACTAATTTGCATAAGTGTAGACCTTAAAAAAACTTTTAAGCATACAGATTTTTTTTAAAACAATGGAGTTCAAGAAACAGTAACTTCTTAAAAAAACTTAGCTAAGCTGTCCTGCAATGAGTATAAAATAAATGAGTCACCTTTGGAGATTACATTTAAATTATCTTTTTGTTTTTTCCAGGTACTAATGGTTCTTAGTGAATAATCTGATCATTTACAGAATACTCTATCCTCCTACTAAAGAAAAACACTATTTGGGGAAAATGCGTGTGTGTCCTTTAACTTTGCTGACCTACACCTTCACACCCAAGAAAGAGGTATCAGTGTTTTTGGTCTGAATAGATGATTTTGCTTATTACTAGTTTTGGCAGAAGAGCAAGCCCATCCATGCCAGTCAGTATCTCTTCACAATAATCCTCCTCCACCGCAGGCTCCCCAACAGCACCACTGGGCCCGACTCACTGGAGGGGTGGGTAAGGACGGGTGGGAGGGTGCTGGCCTTTTGGCATCACAGAGGGTACAGACACATGCTCTTATGTCTGAACAGCATGATAAGAAGCAAGGGGACTAAAAAAGCCTGGGCTGAGTAGAAGCTTTGGGCCCAGCACTGCTCACTTCAGCAACTTCCCTGGGCAAGGAAAGCCTCCCAATTTTTAAGTGCAGGAAGGAGACTCTACCCACAAAGGCTGTCAAAAACACACTCACAGGAACATACCCAGCCCAAACCCAGTGCAAACACTTCTGCAGCCACAGCAGGGCAGAAATCATAAGCAAACTCTACCAAGCAGATAATTAATCAAGTAGGAAATTACACAGAGCTTATCAGCACTACAGTTAAAACGTTCACTTTCCAAGTTTCAAACTAGCTGAGATACGTACAGCTAACTGAGCTGCAATCTTATGATGTAATGAGAAAGCAGACAAGTGTTTAGGATAAGACTTCAAATCAGCTATTTCTATGCTATAGGTGAAGGCTTCCTGATCATACCAAGGTCTTTGCATGTGTTGGCAAAAGATACAGCACTACAGAATCTACAAACGCAGAAACTACTAACCCTACGACAGGGAAGAACTATTGCAAAAGAAATTAAAAATTCAATACTCTTGCCCTTCTCAAAGCTCTTGGCAACAAAGATATGAATGGCTATGGGAAAACGCACACACACCTCCCATCGGAAAGACTGGGAAATAAACATAGTTTCTTTCAAAACAAACAGGATACTGAGCAGCCTATTGCAGCACATACCCTTAGTTTTGGGAAGGACATGAAAACTGACAGTGGAAGTTCAGAATCAAACATTCCAGGATTGTTTTAACAGACCGAGATTAGAGAGGTTACAAGAAAATCTGAGCTATGCAAGGGGTTCCAATTTTCGTTATCAGCCACAAAAAGATATATTCACACAATTAAGTTTGTTGGGCATGAAACTATGCTGCATAGCAATACTAGCTTGAGAAAATACATTGAGAAAAACAAAGTACACTTACTTCAAAAATACATTCTGTGATACTGTTTCTGTACTAAATAAATTTATTATTTGCTTTGTCAGGGAAAGGTATCACTTTTTCCCAATAGTTACTTCGGATTTTATGTTCCCAGTTTAGTGCTGAAACTCAACAAGAAAAATCCCTATGGATAAAGGTCTCTAGATACCCATGTCTGTTATAACTTCCTTTTCATCTGTATCCACCTCCCATACTTGCAGCCCAAAAGACACCACTTAATTTAAAGTTCATCAGACACATTCAGGGGATATTAGCTATTTGGAACAAGTTTCCAAAACCCTGCAGCGTATAGAGGTTGGGGTTTTTTTGGCCAGATCAACTACCCTTGACGGCAATTTTACTTCAAGCCCGCTGCCAAGCAAGACAGAAGTCTGGACAAAGAACTAGCAACATTTCTTCATTAAGCTGTATTACCAACATTGCTCCCAATGTTAACACAAAACATAACAGGTTCATGCCCCCACTTCGGAACTAGTCACTGCAGACAGCAGTATGCCTGAACACTACCATGGGAAGTGCAGTTAGAAATCCAATTTTGTTGGCCAAATGGGCTCCCCTGAAAGAAACAGAATGGCAAGCCTTGCAAGCTAAGGCTACCCCTGAATAACCACATTACAAAGCCCTGAGATGCATTACGGAAAGACATTTTAACAATGCAATGCAGCCAAATACCAGGCATCAGCTGTCACAGTCCTTTGCTTTTCAGGGCTACCAAGAACCATGAGGAGAATTTAGCAACAGAACCAGTCCTCAGCATTATACTGCTGTTAGCAGCATGATAACAGGGGTTACCCTCCTCTTTAAATGCTAGCCTCAAACAGATGGTAACATACTAGCACGCTGACAGTGAAGAAAATCTGAAAGTAAAGCTCAAGCTCCAAAATATTTTTCTTTTCCAAACGAAAGAAATCCCAAGTAAGCTCTTCTGAAAAAGATCATTTTAGTCTTCTGGTGTATTTGGTGTACAGACACATGATCAGCCTGAATTTAAAGACTAAATATAATTCTTTTGCTAGACTCACACATAAAACGCTTAGTTTCTATGATCCCATTAAACTACAAGGCCTTGTATTTATTTGCTAAGAGATCATACAGCAAGAAGGAAACGTTCATTTCTGGCTTATCTGAAGATTGCACACAATCATGCTATCACTGGTTACAAGTATAAAAATAACACAACTGGGGAACAAGCTGAAAGTTTATTTGGAAAACGCATAGGTACATCCTATAATTAAACCATTGTTCCTCTCAAGTGTTCAAGAAGGGAGTATCTGCTTAACAACAGCATCCTGTTTGGATGTCTTCTGACATTAAATGACGCACTCGTATCAAACTAAGGGCTACTGTACAGTTGTCCCGTCTGCCCTCAAGATGTGGTCCGATGCTGTTATATCTCTGCTCCTCGTTACTGCTGTACTGAATTGCCTCAATGTACCACACCAGCAGTTTCCAGAGGAAAACCTTAGGCATCTAACATATATGAAGGCACATATTAAAAAAATTTCTTCCTGCAGACGTCACTACATGGCACGAAAACACTGAACTAGTATGCAGAGTTTCTGAAGTAACTAGCTGTTCACATACCATGCCATGCAAATGAGTTGTTAGGATAAAGAAAGATTAGGGTTCAGTTTCTCTTGTTTGAAAACAAAAGCAGCCCTATTTTTTCAGACTAAACTACACCAGTATAAAAGTGCATGCTTACTAAGCTGGCCTATGATGCCAATAAGAATTTGTTTTGAAAAGACTTAAAGCTGTAACAGTCCATGTAAGACAACGTTAGGAGGAAAAAAAAAATAGATTGCTATTACTCACAGCTTAAGGGCATAAAACCATTTGTAATTTATGAACATTTAAAAGTTAGATTCCCCAAAGTAGTTAAATTAACTTCCTAGTTCATGTCTTCAAAGAGAAAATGAATAGTTTAATACAGCAATTAAAGAGGAGAGCTCTGTTACACAATAGGCACGTTAAAGAGCAGCCATATATATATATTTTTTTATTGTTTATAGCCAACAGAATATGGAGTTGTAATTCACAAAATTCAGGAAAACTCTGTCAAGGAGGATACACCAAAGAGATACAAAGTTAAGAATTTAACAAACGAATTGCAGAATACACTGTTTACCTATTTAAAAAAAAATATTCAGCACAGCCCAAAATCACCAAGAGATTTTTTGCACTACAGAAGTTCGTACCAAATTAAGTTTGCTTTCTCCAACAATGTGTATCAGACTTAGCAGTTCTCAAAGCCGCACATACCGGCTATCGTGCTGTCACTACTTTCCTCTGAACCTGCAGTGAAGGCATTGTGCCAAATTTGCACCCTGACAATCCAGGGTAAATAGTACTGTCAAACGGATATTTACTTCATCGAGACTTGGGAGCAGCTGAGCCCCAAAGAGTTTGCTAATGCAAGTAAGCAGCAAATATGCTACTAACATACTTCTCTTGATATTTCCTGTACTGACATGAATATGATAAATATATTTTTTCTTTCCAACTCTCTCTCAACTTTAAAAAAACCTCATGACTTCCCAAAAGCCAAAATTAAATAACTCTCTTTATGAGATAGCATTGCAAGGACAGGAAGATACAAGTAAAGAGACAATTAAAAGTCACTTTAAGGAAGGAAGGAGAAACAAGGTCTTGGTACCTTTCTATTTATTTTTTTTCCATTTACTTAACAATGAAAGATGATATGCATAAGCATATTTCTTTCAAATTCCAATATTGTTGTAAAATGAAATCAAACTTCCAAAACAGAGAACCAACATTAGAGAACTCTTTAACACACACAATTCAACATGAGTTATTCACAAAAACCTCAACCAAATAAGTTTCCTGCTGCAAACCCTGCTCTGCCCAGCAGCAACAGGAGGGCACACCTGACTACCAGTTTCAAGTATTTCCAGTGCTAAAAACACATCATGTTTCCCAGAAATTTGGTCTTATTTGTGGATTATTTTGGGCCAGTGTCAGCTTCATGGATTTAAGGGTGGGCTTCTTTTCCTGCGGTGATTGCCACAGCAGGCTGCCAGTCTGCTGATTCGGGAAGTTTTACAGCATTAACGCAGCCCTGGTGTTCCCAATTTAGCTCTCTGCTCTGTGCCCTTCATATAGGCTTTATCCCTGCATTTAGGCTGGATTCTTCACTGCGTCATTTCTTACTTTCTGCCTTTTTTGTTTATTTATTATCCCTTCCAGACAGCAAGGCCAACTGGCAAGGACACGAGAAAGTTTAACAGTTCACGTGGCACAGACCACGACACAGGGAAAGCATCGTCCCCCAAGCCCAGGCTGGTGGTCCCACAACCTGATCAACTGGTTTCTGAGCATCTGCCAGCTTCACTGCTCCTGAACACCCAATCATCCTTCGATAACCATCTCCTGAGGCTGGACACTGCTGGTAGGCTCCCCCAGAAGGAATCTCCACCTCTACCAACACAAGTGACCTCTCTATGAGTTTGCGGAGAGTGTCTTCCCCAGGAGAGTGCACTTGGCCTCCTTCAGCTTTCACAACATACTGAAGGGCTGGGTCCAGCGCTGAAGGCAAACAGACATTTTTGGAAAGGTCAAACAAGGACAGAGAAACAACTTTAGCACCATAAAAACAAGTTCCAGAAGCAGCTTTCTTTTTTCTTAAAAGTATAATTACAAAAAAAAAAAAAAAATTTGCCAAAGACACGCTACACATGATACCTGTGCAGTCAGTATGTTTTTCCATGAGAAGTTTTATTTTCTCACACATATTCCATGAGTATGAGGATAAAAATAACATTACCACAATGACGTATCTACAGCAGGAGGAATGACTTATGGGTGCTGACCGAAAGTCAAGGTTTTTCTCTTTGACCCCAATTTGAAATCATCCCCAGCCAGTCAGATGCCTGCCAAAACAATCAGTAACATTTCTTCCCCAAAACCCGAACACAGAGACTGCTCAGAGAGCAGGACAAGCCTTTAAAAAATAGGACAGATGGCATTACAACTCCAAGCAAAGTAACTCCTTGTATCATTAGCTATTGAACCGCAGCTTGATGTGGGGATCAGTGTAAAGCTTATTAGTCTTTAGACAGTTGGCAGCAACAGCCACTGCAGCAAGCGTTCGGGAGCAGAAGGAACTCATTCAGTTTACTTGTTTTTCAGGTCATGTTAAGTCAAAATGTTTCTGTACGCACTCCAGTCCCCAGCTTAACCTTTCTCAGCCTCTCTAAGTGCAACTACGCTTACAAACAGCTTCAACTCACACACTCCTCTGACAAAGAGGGCTCCAGGAGCCCGGTGCAGGTATCTAAAAAATTCCTGCCTGGTGCCATTGAGTAAGGATTTCACCCTACTTTGGAGAGCAAGGACTTGCCAAGAATACCACTGACCTCAGCCCTTACATTATGAAACAGCGCTGCCAGTTCTAGCCAGCTATGTAAAACTAGGGATTGAATTCAAATCCGGAGCCGCAGCGTACTCCGGGGCAATAACAAAACACACACCAAAAGAAAAACCCAAACGAGAAATTACACTCTAAGTGCATTTTTCTTTTTACCGGAAGCAACCTTCAAAACAAACCCAGCTGGCGTTTATCCCTCTTCTTCCCCCCAAATTAGCGAGTAGAAGGAAAGTTGTCGCGTTAACGCGCGTCTTCCCTTCCCGGCAGCTGCCGGCCGGGAATTCAGCGCTGGGAAGCTCAGCGGGGCTGGGGGGGGCCACTGCTCTCCGGAGCCGCCGCGCCCCCGGGGGAGCGCGGCCGT
>VXAY01002648.1:1210927-1244643 GCA_013399855.1 Oxyruncus cristatus
AAAACATCCTTCCCGTTTTTAACAAAAAGAGAAATTTAAAAAAAAAAAAAGTCTGACCGTCCGCCGCCATCGCCCTGAGACACGCACATCACCACAGCTTTGGCCGTGCATCCTGTGGATGGATCCTGGTGCTGAGCAAGCTGGACACTGAAACAAACAAAAAAATAAAGACTCGATCTGCTGGATCTAGTGACTTTGGGGAGCCCACCTGTTGTCACGCTTCTCGAAAGTAATCCGTATCAGCCAGCTGTCCCCTCTGCCATTGCTGTATGGGATGAAAACGAGGAACGGATGTGAAATGTTTAATTTCTCACTTTTCTGAGAATTATCTAGCGGCGGGTTCCTCTCACGCGAACTTAAGTTTTTAAAGAATAAAGGGTCTCGCAACATGGCTGATTTTCTTTGTTTACCACGATACCGAGCACGTCTCAGCAGCAGCTTGACAAACGCGAATCATGGAAGTATTATTAACATGCCATTAGCAGCAGGGTAATACTATTAATGTATTTGCCTTCACAAGCGATGTGTACCCTTCGCCGATACGGATCACGCAATGTAAATAATGTCAACACTAATAAATCTGTTTAATTCCCAGTCACTAGCAGTCACATTTCAATCCCAAGTAAGGAAGTGTCATCTTTATTTGATTTTTTTTATTTGTGAAAAGTCCTAGGGATAACCATCTTTTCCTTATAAAATGTATACTGCTGGTCTCAGGAGACAAAATCTTACACTTTTGGACATACACAGCTGTCAAAAATGCTCTGTCTTCAGACAGTAATCTTCTAAACGTACTGAATTTCTAGATGTGGCTCATTAACAAAGACAGCTTTTCGGGCTAATCCCACTCATATATGTCAGCAAAATTTTTTTGCAGTAATACCAATCATTCTGGACAGATTATGGGAAAATACTGAGGGCTCCACATTCTCTACATCTTGCTTGTTGGAGCTTATTAGTAGTCCTTTGGGGGGATTTTTTTTTTCTAACAGATTGAAAATGTAATGTCCTTTGCCCTAAAAAATAACAGTTTAAATTTGCCTCGTGTTCATCATTCAGAGGGTATAATTTCTTCAAATTAATCAAGCCTGCAGCTATAGAAAAGTGTCAGCTTTGCCAAAGCTCAGTTTACCAATACAGAGTGCTGAAGTTCCCTTTTTTTGTGGGGCATATGTATAGGGCGAGTGCCACAGGAATGTGAGGAATGCTCTCCTGGGCTTCAATCTTCAATCACTCCAGGGCACCCATTCCCTCCTGCTACAGACTAGCTTGCCTGACATCTTTATATCTCTACATCAAAACAGAGCTACCCACTCTATTTTAATATGCAATTATCTTTCATTTCAGACCTATTAGCTGTAACAGCAGCAAGTGAAGTGTTTTGCTCTGGTTAATTTTTTGCCGTGCTGTCTGGTAACACAATAGCTGTGATTCATAGGGACGTTTAACTTCAGCCAATGGGATCTGGGAGTTCTGATAGTACTCGGCTCAGTGTGACAAATCTCAGTGGTTATAGATGTATGTCAAAGGCCTATCACGTGGTACATGAATGGAAATGAATGAAAGCTAGAGAACTATGTACAAATACACTCAACAACTTTGTAATAATATTTAAAGATGTATTGTGTTAGCACCTTTTTAGTGTCTGTAAGCAACATATTTGTATAATGATAATGCTTCTGATTATTCATATCCTCCATGACGGGTACTAGTCTGTCCTTCGTGCTGGTTTTTCTCCTAGCTGAAATTAGTCTAGTTTTTTCAGAATAGAAATAATAAACAAATCAGTAAATAATCATCAAGATACAGAGTAAGGACAATAATTATTAGAGAAAATATCCAAGTATCACTGGAACCCCTATTTTTCATGCAAATACTTAACAAAATATAATTCACGGTGTCAAATGTTTTTGAAAATTCAATATTCTCTTAGTCTCACTGTTCTCCTGTTTTCCAACTTTAACAATAAATCAGTATGTTTTAAAATACACATATATACCAGGACATGCCATACCATTCATTTTGCTTTTTGGTTATTCCTCAGTCTACATATCTAGCCTTATTCACAATGGATTTTTTTCAAGGGGTAGGGGGCTGTGACAGTGTTTTTCTGGTCATGTTAGTACAGGTTTCTGACTCCATATTACACAAGGAAACCGAGATTTAACTATATATTTAACTATGCAGTACATAGAGTACTGATATTTCAGCTGTATGAAAAGGCTGCAACTCAAAATATGAAAGCTCAGCATTATATCCTTTTGGATAGCTATAACTAAGCACTGTGTTATTTTAGAAAAGTATTTTTTTCTTGGAAATACAGAGTACCTGTCTTCCTAAATATCTCTGTTTCTTTCAAGTGGTAATTTGAAATGGTCAGGTCAAGCAATTACTAAAATACCAAGGAAACAAATTCAGTATTTCTGGGAGCTCTTTCTTCATTTGCTAAACCTCATTTTTTAGAAGATACTCACACTTTGAAAGGCTTGCACTTGACTTAGTCACACAGCTTTTAATTCATTACACCAGTTATTAGTCACCCACAGTTAAACACTTGGTTTTCTCAGGACAGGCCTGTCTGCCCTGGTAGGAAAACAAAACATTGCCTCTTTGAGGGAGTTCAGTGAATTATATACAGTCTTCATGGTTATAAGCCCCGGGGTGTCCTTTTCTCCCCTTTCTTTGGATAAGTACTCATTTTCATCTATCTTCTTGAGATGGCATGGCAGCTGAAACAGATTCATGCCGCCAAACTCCAGCCCTCAGAGCTGCATCTCTCCTTCCCAGCTCTCTCTCTTCCCAGCAACCATAGAAAAATACTTCCATAACCATTCATGGAGTCAAACAGTTACAGGTATCAGCCCAGTGAACCACTCTGGAGCTGACCTTAAGAACAGTAGCCATCCCCTTTGGGCTGAGCAGAAGCTAATTTTATTCGCTTTTAAGTCACAGATTAATTATTTTAGGTACAAGTAAGGCCACTACCAAGGGGAGACAATTTCCTTTGAACAAGATTAGCCTCTATGCTCTGTCTTTGGGGTGGCACCATTTCCATGAATGCCATCTCTCTCCTTTTGGGATTTTTACATGGATGTCCAGTTTTTAGCATCTTGTACAATATGATGAAGGACATGTGGGTTTGTTTGTTTGGGTGGGTGGTTTTGTCTGTTAGTTCTTTTATACAATATCCTCTAGTTATTCTGGCTATTTGTCAACCAACAATCACTAATGTATGGGCACAGTATATAATAACTACTATGCGCCCCTGAATCAGAGGGTAGAATAGAAAGATATCAGTAGCTTAACATGGTCCGTACTAAAATAATCCTTGAATGTTTAACAGTCCTTTTGTACTCATAAGATGTATGAAATTCTAAAGTTTATAAGAGAGATCTTGGCCTGTGCCATAAAGGAAAAATCATCCTTTGTTTTTTCTTAAAGGAAAAAGAGAAGAATTTTTGACTACTGTAATACATTTCATGCATTTATTCAGAATTTGCCACTATTTGCATAGCAACATTTGGGAATATTTATCATTTAACTTCTGCTGCAGCTGCAAATGTATGCAAACCGGCTTTAGCTAGTTGGTTTAATACTAGAATCAACAGCTCAGGAATCAGCGCGAACCATCCAAGTATTTACGTGATCTTGGAGAGGAACTCACAGCCCACACAGCGTTCTCTTCAGCTGTACTGATAAAGGTGCCCTGAGAAAAGGAAAGGTGGCTGATATCTGTATTGCAGCAGCACCCAGGAGGCACAGCAATTGATGGTGGCCCTCATGCTACACCCTGTGTGAACACTGAACAAATTAGCAGGAACTCCTGAAGGTCGAGCCTTTATTTCTGAAGCTCAGGTACATCTACACAATCTTCGTTTGTGCTTGCAACCATGCTACAGGTCTGGCCCTCCTCTCTCGGGAGTGAAAGTGATGATGGTAGATGGTTGTAAGTCTTCTATGCTGGTACCTCCCACTGGGAAGCTGGGCTCCAGGCCTCATGTCAACATCTCCAACTTCTCCTTCTGTGAAAAGAGACACAAAAGTAGCAACTAAACTTCTCAGGTAAAATATTCTGAGACACAGAGAAAGCACTGCAAAGAGCTGTTACTAATAACAGTAGCAGCATTTTGATATTTTTTTAAACAGAAAATTAACCACAGACACAGAAATAGTCAAATAGCATCTTTTGTCATGGACAATTTTGGCAGGACATGTGGTGAAAGAGGCTGGTTCAGTGGGATGGTGCAAAGCACACAGCAGGAGGTTGGCGCGTATGTGCTGGTGTGCTCTGGAACTGGCTGCCAGCGTGGAAAGGTGCCTTGTGGCAGTTCTCGAATTGCAGCTGCTACACAGTGGCAAAGGTATCAGAGAGACTAAGTCCAGTGACATTTTAGATAGATGACACTTTCTGAATTATGTATGGGTTAAAAAATGCACGCCACTCCTTTCGAAATAGTCATCCATGATCTAGTAGCGGCAGGATATACATAGGACAATTTCAACTGTTGAATGTATATCATAAGAGTTTTGGGATCTAAATATTTGGTGTCACATATATTTCTAATAGGATATTTCAGTAAACAGCATCCAAAATAAGGAAAAAATATTTCATTCTTATTCATTTTCTTTAAAATTGTCATTACTGAACAAATTAAAGCCAAAGCTTACACTTCAGTGTTCTGCTTTTAAACCAATATATTTCCTAAAAGAAAATACAAACTTACTCTTTCTGAAATGGCTGCACTTGACTTGTATAAAATAATCTTTTGAACTTTCTATAACCCAAACATTACATGATTGTGCCAAACTATCAAAAGGAGAAATTGTCTAAAAGTCAAATCTACACAGGACTACTATTTATTCAAAGCTGGTCAAGTCTTTAAAAGAATTTGACTCATACATATTAATGATAGACAGCTAGATGATCATTAATATCCAACCATACTGCTTTTCATAAAACGCAAGATGATAAAGTTATCTAATAGATCATGCAGAATAATAAATAAAATATGTAAAGCTCTGCGAGGAAAATGAAACACATAGGAGGTAGGAATTTTATTCCTGCACAAAGATATCAAATATTTATGAGAGATAAAATTGTTAAGATTGTTATTAAGACCTTTCCCCCCAAATATGCCATTTTCAGTATTAGGATTCTATACAAACTGCCTAGTTTTCACCGACTGCCATCAGAAACCTATTCTTTTTTTTTTTTTTTTTAGGTCAGCTTTATTATATATTATATATGATTAAAGCATTTGGCTTCAGTTCATACTACCTGTTTCAAAAAATATGAATATATTTATAACTTCTGGCATTACTGCAGGGCATTATTCTACAAATTAAGTTTACAGCTGGTAGCATTTTTCCATAATGAATTATTGATTAATTATTCCAGATATTGCTTGTCCTCACTCAACTACCAAGCACTGCTTACTGCACTGCAAAGTCAGCCCATGCTAGAACTATTCCTTGGACTGAGTCCCCAAATGCTGCATTCCTGTCAGCTTTCACCTCTTTAGTCTTGTCACCATCTTCCATGGAGATCATCCACACTCTTCCCTGATTGCTTTAACACACTACAGTGAATCACAAATACATTCCAACATGATACTACTGGCGCTTATTAGAAGAGCATTTGTATTTATATTGCTTCCTAACAACCTCCATAAACTACTGCCTTGCTTTGAAATTAATAGTCATTGTGTATAATGTTTATGTGGCTCAGCCTTCTTCATCTTTCAGTCACCGTTTAGATCTGTTCAAAGCATATGGGGATGTGTGGGTGTGTGCTTAAGTGACTGTTCCTCTGCTGTACATACATATCTTGGCAAAGCATATTCACACCTATATCATAATGTGACAAGTACTAGGTACCAATTTAAATGGTTAGGATCAGCTTTAAGTTCAGTGAATTCTATAAAAGTTGATATTTTTTTACTCACAAATCACTGATACCACACTGCATCGATTTATGTTCCACATATTCTTCCAGGAAGAAACTATCCAGTATCTGGAATAAAACAGCTTTAAAATCTAATTTTACCCTATCCAAAGAAAGCATATTTCATGTAGATGGACACTGAGTTAAGCTACCAAGGTGATCTAAGCTTATTGTCCTGATCATTCTGGACAACTTAATGACAATATGTCTGACCTTGTATGTGCAGAGCTCCACCTGCATCTGTAGTCAAAGAATACTCTTAATAAACAGATCATAGAAAAAAAAATAAACAGTTCAGGTTCAAAACACTGTAACGATCAATTTTTTTTTCACATAGACTCTACAATGACTGCTAATGTCAGCAGTGAAAATTAAGACTTTCTATTTCCTTCTTTTTGTAATGAACTTAATACGAAGAGATCCCTATTTCCACCGTAACCTTCAGCTTCTGTACAAATACATGGTACAGTACAAATACATGATACAGTACAAATACAAATAATGATAAATTCAAGCATTAAATTCAGTTGGAGCAAGAAATCTTCCAGTAATACAAAAACAGAGACATGAAGGAACAGACAAAAATAAGCATTACTGCACTCATAAGCAGTCACTAGCTCTGAGGTAGAAGTTTACACAATGTATTCCTTGTGTTACCTGGATCAGAAACAACAGATTATCACTTTTCCTCAGGGTTTTTGTGTTAATTTTGCTATTTGTTTCATTTATGCAATAGATACTCATAATACTGTTCAAACATTCAGCAGCTAGCTGTGATAAACACTATCTTCCTACTCCTGTAACAACTGATTTGCACTGAGAACATCCACCATTGCCTTCTTGTATCACTGCTGGAAAAACATAGGAACACAATGCCTGGTTCACTTTTCCTTTCTAAAACATATTTTAAAAAGAAAAAGAAAAAGAAAAGGCCTTTGTTATTGTTGCTGTGCTTAGCAGAGCAAGTAGCAGAGGGAAGTGGCTGATGAAGATCTGTAGCCAACCAAGTATATCTTGTAAATGCATTTTCTAGGTCAGGAAGAGAAACTGAAATGTGGGAAGTAATTGTACAGAAAGAGGTAGTTGAGATTAATGTTTTGTGGCAAATCAAGTGACCCTCTGGAAGATGTAAATTTTTGAAAAAAAAGAAAAAATTTTTTAAATTCAAGGATTTTGTCAGGAGAAGGTCTTTGCCAGGAATTTTTTTTTTTTTTTTTTTTGGTGCTATTAGCCACTTAGAAGTCTGCTGACATATGCTGGCACCTGACTGGCATGATGAGAGCCCTGTGCACTGCCACAGTAAGCTCATTCCTGTATCCATACTTATTTTTTTTCTTCCTTCAGCTCAAGCTACCTGGCATGGAGACAGTTCTGTGTATTTAGTCCTTGTGATAAGGAAGTCTTGAAATATTTCAGAAGTACCCTCCTGCAAATAAACTAGAGGGTGGAGGTTGGCATCCACATGCTCTTGTTTGTGCACATGAGGAAGCAAGTTCTGCAGTGCGAGGAGATCTAGGGTGGATCACTTCTCCTGCTTCAGCATACCTTCATTTTACAGTCCAGGTCCTCATCTGACTAAAGTCCCTGTATTCCAATGAGACTAACAAAATCCTGCTAGTTTAAAACTACTAAGGACCCTCTGCTTGTGTCTGATCCCTGATGGGCTTGCAGGGAATTCTCACAGTGCTGCAGCAGAGGATGTTCTCTAGGTAAAAAGAAATGATGCACTGTTTGAAACTCGCACAAAGAGAGACGGCTCTAACTTGCACTCAGCTGTGCCCCTGGGAAGAGGTGCATGACGAACCACAAAACAATCTTGCCCCTGTTTGCCCAATGGCGACATCTGTGTCTTGTTAGTGAAGCACAAACTGTTAAAAGAGTTCTTCTCAGGTGGAAGTGAGCTGTATAACTTCATTCCATTGATGTGAGTAGCTAACAATTTTGCCTCAAGCCTTCGCGTTACTGTTGCATTCGGGTATGAAGTTAGATTTTTTTTTTGCTATTGAGCAGAGGAGTACAAGAGAAAATTTTTTCTTTAATTAATTTTTTTTGGTCCCTTGTGTTCCAAAAATACTACCAATGGTCCAGAAGTTAAGTATTTGCATGGATATTTTTTATTTTCAAATAGACTTTCTGAAGTTTTATTTGAAGTACCTGTAGTCTTTAACCCCTACTCATCATGAACACACTTTCAGTGAGGGTCCTGCTCGCCTTATATGTAAATCTCTGAGATACCAGGTTGATACTCCTGTGCAATATAAATGAAATTGATTAAAAACACACATCAGCACATCTTCAAAGTGCACAGAGGGGCCTTTCAAGCAAAAATATCACATATTTTTTTGAAACCATCAATAGTGGTACAGATACTCAGTTCATTTCAAGTAGGAGAACAACATTGAAGATTAGGCAAAGTATTTTCCTACTGCAGTTAGATTTTAAAAGACCTGTGCACATGGGAATCAAGTTGCACTTCACTTTGTTGGAGCCTCAAACACAAAGGTTCCAAGGGTATTCTTGTGGGAAATAAAAAATGAGTTCGTAGGTGGAAGGAGATGTGATGGCTTTTGACAAAAACTGGACCACAAGTGGCCTGAAACCATTCTGCAGTGCTTGCAGGTCTTTGTTTTTGTAAATTTTAAAGAGAAATAACAGTACGGAAGATATCCAAAGCATTACATAGCTTTGAACTATTAACTTAAATACCTCATGGTTTTGCAATGTGCACATGTATGTCTTATCTTCAAAACCATGCAGGTATGTCATAGCCCTCAAAATGCATCTCTTAACCTCAAACTCAAATGTTTAAGGTTAAATTATATAGTCTCTCCATGCTCTAGCAGACATTTGCAACTCTTTCGAATGCAATTGAAATTGGTCTAGATGTACTCACTTGCACAATTATAAAGTGAAATAGGGTAGCTGACATTACAGGCTGATGATGTGTAATCCATAAAAATGTGATAACTTGTTCCAGTTGTAATTCCCCATAAAATAATTTTGATTAATTTATCTGCCCATTTTTTCCCTGAATTTACCTGAAACACTGTATAGTGGTCATAAAACAAGGAAATAACTCAGATTTCCCTTTCCTCCAAAGAAATTTGTGGGGCCAGCTACCTTTCCCAGAAAGAGAGAGATAAGATCGCATGTAGAATTATTCACAAAAACCAGTAAGAAACCTTTTCTGGGGTTAAAAAAGCATGACTAGTTTATACCATTCCACTCTTTCAGCCTACTCGATGCAGCATGAGCACGTGGTTCTTTCTGATGCACCAGAGAGTTCAGCTACTAACTCTCAATCTCCTTCCTGAGATGCTGCAGAGTCCTTCATTCAATGGACATAACTATGCAATTATTTACTCTGTGGAAAAAAAAAAATCTGAAAAAAAGCAAAGCTAACCCAAAAATAGGGAAGATGGAACATAATTAAAATATACACTTGCTTTACCCTCCTCATGACTTGAGCTAGAGAGGCTATTCTCAATCTATTTACCCAGAAAGCATAAAGTAGGTGTATGTCCATGAAGCAAACCCTTGTGCCTATAGTATCCCACCAATCAGCCCCTGCTGGTTTATTCAGAAGTGCCTCACCATCTCTCAGTACTATTAACTATTCTTTACGGGGTCAAGTTGGCTACTGTGTTCCAAGCCAATTTTTCCAGCTACATATGTGGGCCCTAAGGCTCACTGAGGCTTACAAAGACCTTTAAAGCTGATTTTTAGACAGACTTCAGGGTCTTGCCAACCTAGTTTAGAAACCAGATTTCACAGTGTGATCTTGGCCCTAGCCCGATCATGCGTGCTGGTCAACACTCAAAACTTCCACTGGCTTGTCTGTGCGAGGTAAAGCATGTCAGTGTGGTCATGCCCGTAAAAGCTCAGTGCAAACACATAATTATAAAGAAGTAATTTACAGCTACAGCCAGAGCTTATTTCAGCCCCCTCACTCAGATGAGATACAATATTACAAGAACTTTCAGTGGAAGGGAGTTCATACTGGAGCTGTTGGGGCTTTAATTATAATCATGCAGTTAAAGCAGGGAAAAAAAATAATTCTGCACTATCCTTTCAACCGAGAAGACAGACATTTTTCATAATTCCTCCTAAAATCATTTTCCTCTGTTTTGAAGTATGGTTAGAGGCAAGTGCTCCAAATCTTCTATCAAATTTGGGTCTCTTTGACGATCCCTGTAGGCTCCAGTTCCGCTGTATTAATTGAAGCTGAGTGCAGTAGGAAATTCGGCCTCATAAATTTTAGAAATGCATATATATCTAGTAGTACTATAACCTGAAATACATTTTAATTCTTGATGTTACTAATCACTTCTTTCATATGAGAAAATATGTTGCCATGGTGAAAGCATACTTTCTTTTTTCTTTATAGGAAAACATCACAGGAAAGTGTAAATAATTCCTTAGGAATCATAGGAAAGTGTAAATAATTCCTTCCTTTATAATGCTTGCTGTGCAACACATCTTTGAACAAGTTACTAACATGTGTTAGTAACTCCTTGTTATAAACCATATAACAAAATGGGTGCACCTACCTCACAAGGGCATTCTGAGAGCTGAGGCTTGTAAGACCTTTTGAGGATGAAAAGCATTATATGACTATTGAGCACTAATCTCAGCCATGTGGACAAGCCGTGCACATTCGAAGTAAAAACCTTTCTAATAACATCCATCTGCATCTTGAATACAAGAATGAAATTGTGAGACAGCCTGTCAATGATCAAGGCTTTTTCATGCAGCTCACTGTTTGGCAGCTTGCCAGCTCTCAGAGCCTGCAGAGGAAAATGGCTCCAAAGGAAAAAATGTGCATGTTAAGCAGAGGACTGCCATTGTGAAGGGTGGGAAAAAGCAAGACAAATACCCTCAAATGCCAAAGTGCTCTCTGATACATGGAGGAAAGAGGTGAGACAAACTGTAAGGAAGAAACTACAGTAGGCGGGAGCCTCATCTTCTCACTAAAGATAACTTTAGCCTGTTTGCACTAAACTGCCAAAATAAAACACATTTCTACTTCAGGACCAAGGCTGCTTCACATTAAGGATGTTTCTCTGTAAAGAGGCTGGGAGAAGCCAGAGAAGGATTTATTTGTAACTGCAGCACCTAAACCAGCTAAGAATGCATGTCAACCTCCAAAACTCTATTAATGATATCACAAAGTCTTTCAAAAAAGTTTGTGAGGCAATGCAGTAGGATCTGAGCTTCCTGAGGAGATCTGAGAAGCTCTTCTTCAGATGCAGTGATGCCGACCTTTTTATTCAATGGGACTTATCTCGCTGGCAAAGGCACGTTAGCTGGTGCTGCTGACATGCACTGGCTCCCTTATGTTACAAGACCCTATGCAGAATCATGAGCAAAATTCTTTTGCCTGATATATATATACACACACACACATATATCCAATGTCAGAATTATCTCCCCTACTTCCTCTCACCAGTCATCTACGTATTCATTTCACTCAAGCTGTGCTCCAGCTGTACAGCGTTGCAATGCTGCAGCAAACATATGGAGTTTCAGCCAACAGCCCTCCTTCACTTCCTACAGCACTTTAGTCTCTCTCTCCCCACAGCACTTCATGCACTATCTCAAATGCAGCAAGGTTTGATTAAAGTAAAATATGCAGGAACTAAACTAATAACAAGAAAATCTTCATCTATCATCCTATATTGAAAAATTTTGTAAGGAAAGATTTCCAGTGTTCCATTAAAATGTTTACCTGCAAGAGATTTCTTCTCTAATAAATCATGATTTACATTTAGATATTACCTTTTATTCTGATATCTTCTCTTTACTGAAAAGTTGATTGCAGTCATGACTCACGTGTAGCCTTTCATTCAAATTCCTGCCATATATAAAGAGCCCAAAACTAAATATTTAAGCAGTTTTTAATTCACGTTATCTTGCCACAGATCAGTTTAGAACAACTCATCGACTGCTAACATGATCAATAATTAATGTGGCTGCAGATCATCCGCTTCAAAGTTCTGTCAGTCCTCTTAATGTCTTCCTGCAATTCACTCCGCGAGCCCAGGGAGAACAGGACAGCTCTACCATGGCTCCCTGGAGTGAAATTCCAGGGAGGAAGCTAAGAGGAAGAGTAGAGGAGCTAAGTCCACTGAAACAAGGAAAAAACCCCAAATAAACAACTAAACCAACCAAAAAAAAAAAAAACCAAAAAAACCCAAACCCAGCACCAAAGCAAAAGACTTCCAGTGTGCTCTCAGAAGTGTTCAGGATCCAACACATGAGCCCTGGTGAATTTTCCTTTTGTGGTGTATTGTGTTTTCAATCCCAACATTCAATTTCCTGACCTCCCCCTCTCCGCAGCAGGGATGGCAGAAGAGCACATGTCCGTGTCTCAGCTCTTCTAATCCAAGGCCTGGCTTCTTAAGCCAAAGTCTTTACACCTGAAACTGAGATGCCACGCAGTGGACTGAAACAAACACTGTTCAGCTAGGTGGGGATATATGTTGTTCATTTTGAAACTCTTTTAAAATAGAACAAACTACCAAGACTAAGCAGGTAGAAAAAGCAGACCATGTGTTGCAGCTGCAATAGTGCCTCATATCTCACTCCATCTCTGAAACAGAACTCTCCAGCAAGACAGCTTACTTGTAAGGCCTGAGAAAGCCCTGATGCCCACCATGTAGTTACTTCAAAACTGCATGTACCTTTGCAAAGTTTTTTATTGACATTGCTGTCCTTGTTGCTGCTGAAAATTTTGAAATCATGCAATTTAATCTGCAGTCCCACAGCAACACAGCAGTCGTATTTTCCCAATTTCTCTCTTTCTGTGAATTACTAGTTTTTTCTATACTAAATAAAAGCATGTCAATTAGAAGGGTGGTCTTTCACTTTCAGAATGAGACATGCACCATCAATTGCAGAAGAAGTTTGGATAGTGTAAATACAGACAACAAAAATAAAGGTTATCCCCCTTCCTGTATGAAAATCAATACCTGCATAAGCACACTTTAAAAACACGGGATTGCTTGTGTAAGTATAACACCTCTTTAACCGCACTGTTATTTTCAATGGCTGTACTTTTCCATGGAGATGAGGGCTTGAGGATAAAGCCAACCTTTGAGCCTGCCTGTGAGTGCAAGGTAGCATAGCACAACATCGCGGATGACCATTGCAGATGACAGATGTACCCAGGCCCTGGAGGTGCCTGGCAGAGGCTGAGTGTACTCTCCCCTGGCGTGACAGAGCACAAAACAATCTGGCTTGGGGAAGAGGCTATAGGGAAAGTAAAGCAAGAAGGAGTGAAAAATTGGAGACCAGATCAGGAAAAATAAGAGAGACTGAGACAAGTCACACTGGGAGGAGCAGCTGAAGGGCCAAGAGGAGAAGACAGCAGCAAAATGTTGTTGAACAAGTAACACTTAGTGATTCAAAGCCAGTGTCCACCAGCTCAGTTCTTACTCAGAAGATCAGCAAGTGCCAGTGGGTGTGCATACATAGGCATTGTCAATCAAATGCTCCAATACTGCCCTTTAGGGATGGCTGGGAAAAAGAAAACTATTAAAGTGACACTTAAGATGCTTCAGTACACAAATCAGAGCTGCCGCATATGTTTAACTAGAGTGCAAGGAACACCATGCTATCCTTGATTAATCATTAATTAGAAGTTTGTTTCAGATGTGGTTAGAAATATCCTGTAAACCTCGTGAGCATTTTTAATATTATATGCATTGTTGAAGCACCAAGGATTTGTATTGCACCATACCAGTCCTTTGCATTTGCTCACTTAGAAATTTGCTCACTTAGGCTTGTGCCCTAAGGTGTTTACAAGCGAGTAAAAAAAGTGGGAGACAACAGATGGAACCAGCAGCTGGAGGATCGGCAGAAATCAAGGCAGCTCTGACAGGCATGTCATCCAGACTTTTGTCTGGGGCTCTCTTATTCCATATCTTTTGCCAGCACCAAAAAAACCCCCAAATCTCAACAAAATTACTGGGTGAACCAGAAATAAAGTAACTCTTGAGAAAAACCCGCATGTCCTCATTCAGATCACTTTCATGGAGTGCAAAACCCTGCATAGCCACAAGTTCTGCCCAGGATCCACCTTTTTGACACCCAAAGTAGCAAATAGCAGCGGAAACCCAGGAAGTCAGGGTCTCTAAAACTCCAGTTTCCTGAAGATGAATAATTTTACTTGTCAATGGGCAAGACTTATTGGATGCAATGAAACAGATGTGGGCCTCATTGGAGTCAGCTCTCCAAGGACACCTGCACGGGCTGCTTCCCCAGGGCTGCCATCCTGCCAGCCCAAGATGAGGGACACTTGCACAGGCAAGGGAATGATATGTAATAGTGCACCAGTCCTCAGCACCTGCCTGGGTGGAAGAGCCTGAAGCCACTGTGTGATGGGCACAGGAGCCCTGGTGCAGTAGGGGCTGGACCCCTCCCAGGCAAGGAGAGACTACCCCGTGCCACCCTCCCACTGCAGGGCTTTGGTGGGGAGACACTCATGGAGTAGTGATGGTGCTGGGCTCTCAGAGCCCCTCAAACAGCAGGGGTACTGCTTCAGCCTGCAGCAGGACTGCAGGTCTATGTGGGCAGGAAAAGGGCAGCGTTACTGTGTATCTGCACTGCCGGCATTTGTCCGGTGAACCTCAGTTAAACATGATAGATTGGTGATCAAAGCACGAGCAGCATGATTAAAAAGGATTAAGTAGAGACAAAAAAAAAAATGCATGTTAGATGGTACCCTTGTTTTCATTTCATTGGAGAGTTTGATGCCTAAATAGAAAAAAACCCATCCTTTTGATGTTTACATTTTTGGTATCAAGTAAGTATCTGGGTATTTTTCAGCCTCAAGGGATTATTTATTGTGTGCTAAGCATAAAAGGCGTGCACACCTAGAGACAGTAACATGAACTGGACGCTTTTTCAATGTGGAAGCTTTTATGCCCTGCTCAGCAGTTCTCATTTATTACTTTAAAAGTGTGACCTGCACCTCCATATTGAAGAAAAAGGCAGTGTTTGAGGGGAGAATGAGGTTCTGGTCCAGGGACTAAATGAAAACCTCCTGCTGAGTGCCAGCAAGGATTTCTCAGTGTTTCTAGCTACAGTTCCATTTGAATTTCAAATGTACCAGTTTAAAGGAAATACTCCAGAATAAAAATGATGGGCTTTTATTAAAAGAATTTGTATTTGTTTCAGAGACTTCTTTTAAATTATAATGATGATCTGTGTCTAGATTCACACAAATAATGATTTTATTTAGAGGCTGATACATTTCAATGTACTTGTATCTTGTAGTAATTAAACAAGAATTGTACAAATCGTACTTCAATATTCTATTCTTAAATGCCAAATTACTAGAAACAGTATCTGGGTAGTATAAATTGAGTTGTAATACAGTATATGTGCTCCAGCAGCAGTTCATATGAGTACCTACTCTTCAAGTTATACACAGAAATTGTTTCTGCTCTTGAGGTACAAGTCACAGGAACATAAAACCTGCAGTTTGGGGTCAGATTAAGAATTCATATCATCTAATATCCTTGACAGAATTGCTCTTAAATCTCATTCACAGGTTTTGCCTTGCAACTTCTTTGCAACAAAAGGTGAGTCCATTTGGCTATGAACTGCATATAAAAAAAATTTCCTTTGATGTTTAAATATGTCTCTAGCAATTTAAATCTAGGTTTTGGCTTATGAAACGTTGCAACTGCTCCCTATTCATCTTATTCAGAAAGGTCATTATTTAACAGCTCTCTACCACAGCCTTTTAAGTCATTTCTGAGAGAGAGAGAGAGGATATAAAATGTCTGTTACTTCCTGAAAAAAAAAAAATGAAGTCAAATATATTGTCTTTGATTCCAGATTACCGCTAGTTTTCAGTTATTAGGATTAACAGAATGGCACAGGTAGATGTTGGATACCAAACTCAGGGGTACACATCAGGGGTCCAACTGAAAGAGTGTTTTCCAGTATTGTTGCTGGAATAGGGATGGCCCATGCTTTAACCACATTGGACAGATTAGGGTGCTGGCTTGCAAAAGAAGCAAATGCCACCAGTTCAGCAATTGATGCTGTGCTAACTGATGTTAGCTCGGTTCGTAAGGCCACTTTACAGTTTACAAGCCTAGAGACAGCCAGGGACCAAAAAGTCCTAGAGAGAGAACTGTGTCAGGGAAGTGGACGTCGGCAGGTAGATAAGTACATCCACTTCAACCCCTTCCTGTAACTTTTCTCATTTTAACAGGTCATTTCATGAGATTGGTAAGAGTGGGGAATCAGAACTTCACACAATATTCAAGATATAGGTGCAGCCCCTATATATTCAGTGGCATAACATCTGGAGGTCATGCTGAATTGCCTGTTCACTAAAAGCCAACATGATACCATCCCCACTCTTGTCAGAAAGAACACACAGTGGTAAAATTGTATGGTGTAAGTTGTATAAATTGCACCCAGTGGCAAAACCAGCCTATCAGTTTACCTACTCAACCCTTCTGCAGCATTGCCAATACCATTAAAAAAATAGAGCAAGTTTCAGAAAAATATCAAGTTGGATAAAGTTGTTTCAATTCAACTACTGTGCTACATTCTGTCCTAATAGGTTTTTCTACATAGAAGTTTTTCTACCCTGTTTTCCTTTCTATCTAATATCATGGTAAGACTGCTGTTACTCTCACTAGATGGTTGATTACACTCTTTTAGGAGCATGGGGTTTCTGGAGAAAGCACTTTTCCTGAGAAACTTATCTTGGAAAGTGCTTTGGCTCTTCTTGCTGCCTGTCTTTAATCCAATAATGTCACTATGGTATTGTGTGACACAGGCATTGCTCCTGTGAAAGATTTGTGCCAGGCAATTCTGAGACAAGAGGAATAGTCAAGGTTATTTTTAAAGCAGCAGAAGTAACTTAATCACAGCAACATAATCACTATTCAAGAATGCACAGCTTGCTATTAGTGACACTGATATCTTGTAAAAGGAAAAGTAAAATTTACCTGATTATTTATAGTTTTATTGCACATAATGCAGCAAGTGTGTTATTGCAGATTTACAAGTTAGCAGATGGGTTCATAATTAGTCTATTATTCATATGCATTGTAAGACTCTTTAGATAAAGAGCCAAGCATCTTTGTTCAAAGTTCCTAATATTTCAGATAGGCCTACAATTAGTGTTCTGTTTCTGGTGGTTTAAAGATAAGAAGATTATTTTTTTTAATCCCTCAAATAATTCCTTAAAAATAAAATGGGATTTATTTATGTAATAGTATCTGTAAGCTTCTTGGTTCAGATTTCAACAAAATATATGATTTTCTTGTCATGATCCAATTTTTAAAAAGTAATGCACTCGCATACCTCCACAGATGTCTCCTAGATCCTGATCCAACTGGCAACCTTGAGGTCAAAAGAGGCTTGACCTTCTCATATAGTTTCAGAAACCATCTTCCCAAGGAAGCAAAAATTATAAACTTAATAATAAACCTGACCAAGCAGGACTTCTTCACTGTATCATTTCAGTTATTCTCATGGAGGATCCTGATTGTCTGCTTGAAAGACTGTTAGCAGGTGACAGGAGAGTAGAGCTTGCTTTTATTTCTTCTGCACTTTTCCAGCCTCAGGCTCTTAATCAAACCTAGGAAAAAAACGATAAGCTAATAAAAGTAGAGTTAAATACTACTTGATGTACAGCACAGGTGATCCATAATACCTTCTGAAAATATCTAACTGGGGTATTAAAAGGAAACTTCTTGTGTTTAAGGGTCCCATTATCTCTGTCTTCATAACATATATGTAAAAAAGGAAAGTGCTAAAGAAGTACCTTGACTATACAAGAGTCTGAGCTACCATGCTCTGTGCAAGTGCCACGAGTGATGGGTTGTGATTTCAGACCCTCCAGGAGGGTCATATTGTAAGACTCAAACCATCCTTCTGCACCAGCCTTCATTTGGTGATTGCTGTAGCCCCTGGTTTGCATGCAGTCCCCCCCAGGGAGCCAAAGGCATTCATATCTCTGAGCATGCCAGGGTGGGAATGCTGCTCTTGCTGCAGCACTCCTCGGGACTGTGCCAGCTCAGCACTCCTGACCTTCAGCCACTTGTTCCCATCTCACACTGTTTGTTTTGGCACAACTGTTTCTTCCCAAGCCACCCCCTGAGGCCACATGGAAAATGAGATCAGTGAACTGATCTGTGTTAAAAATAAACCAGAAAAAAAACGCAAGCATTTTACCATGTGGTTGAGAAGCAGTTGTTTCAGTGCCCTGGGCATCCCCAGGTAGGCAGGTGGAGGGACTGAAACTGCTGCAAAGAAATGGCACAATGGCACATGGCATCCCATCCAGCGCTGGTGCCTCTTATTAGATGATGATCTCAAGGTAGTTCTCAAAGGGTGGATTCCTACACCAAGCAGCTGAAC
Organism: Oxyruncus cristatus; assembly: GCA_013399855.1. NCBI lineage: Eukaryota > Metazoa > Chordata > Aves > Passeriformes > Cotingidae > Oxyruncus > Oxyruncus cristatus. The sequence goes on from VXAY01002648.1 coordinate 1,229,265, forward strand.
GTCATGACTGACATTTGCATGGCTATACTCAGGAGGCTGAGATACCCTAGGTATCTTTTTTCTCTAAAGATAGCCAAAACAAAAGAGAAAAATGCAAAAAAAAAAAAAAAAAAAAAGAGCAGAAAGATGCAGGAAAGTGCTGATGTCTATGGTGTCTGATGAATGGTTACCTATGTTTACTGATTGCCATTTGATGCTTTTCAGAGAAGACACATTTAACAAATGAAACATGAAAAGCAGTTTAGATGCTTGAACTTTGTCTACATCTTTTGAAGAAAATAATGGAAGTAAAATTAGCTGGAAATACGTATTTGTATTTGGAGTAAGGTTTGAAATTTTAGTCTGTAACAGAGAAACAGCTTTTCCTTTTTTCTCCATTTTTTGTTCAAAAATTAACGTTTAGCACTTTGTCTGGCTTGACTTAGAAGTTTAAAACAGAATAGAAAACCTTCTCATCACTGATTTAGAATCATGAGCCCTTGGGCTCTATTTTCTGAGCAACTCACTCTTCCTGAAAAATTACAGAGTACCTTCAGCTCATGTGGAAATTAAGAGATTCTGTTGTAAACACAAGTCTAGGACCTGCTTATACTTTTCATTAAGCCATCATGAAAGAGCTATTGCTAGATAACACCAGCTGTGGGTACTTTATGCTGGAAAGCAATTGGGATGTTCCAGTTACACTGCAACCAGGAACTCCGGAACTCCAGAAAAAGAGAAGTCCACATATGGAATTAATTTGAAAAGAGTTAGTCAGAGAAATACCAAGCTCAACTCGTGGTATTTGCTATATGTTTATATGGCTTAAGGTAGGTTAAAGATGTTCATCACAGGGTGACAAGAGCAATTTTGGCCTTTATTCTCTGAAAACTTACACCAAATATGCATAACCATATCCACCACTAGTAGTAATCCTTACTATCAGCTTCAGCTGGTCAGATTTTTGCTGCCTGGAAGTTACTGTTTGGTCAGTAGAATGAACTATTTCTGTTGTTGTTGAGGGAGTGGGAGGACACTAATTCCCTAAGGGGTGTTGTAAATTTAAGCAGTGGTTCTGTATTTAGCAGTGGTTTAGTTCTGTGCTTTTAAATATGCCCTACTAGCATATGTGCTTGCTGGGATGAATAAAACTGCTAGGATTTATATGATTATTTATTTACACTAGTATAAATAAAATTTATTGCCCTAGATTATAATTAATGTATCAGGAGTAACAGTGAAACAAAAGGAAAACCAGTCCCAGTGTTATTGAAATGACTGTCATTCTTACTATCATCTCTTCCCCCATTCATCATTCTGTGGGAATATACCCACAGCTTTCTCCAAAAGCTTCATCAAATAAATATGTCCTTCACTGAGCCTAGAGAATCAGTGCATCTGGACAAGCTAGGGAGCATACTGCAGAGATTTCAAGACTGCACAGTGTGTGAGCTGCCAGCACTGCCTCTCTTTATCTGACCAAGAATAGCCTGCTCAAACGCCTTTGCTAAGCCAAAACTGTTGAGAGGCAGTCCCTTGGGAATCAAGCCAGGGTTTTTCCCAGCGACAGATATATTCTATCTTCATCCTTACTAATGGAACATTTATAATTGATTTCCTTTGTTTAACCTTTCCCTTGCTTCTACAAGGAGAAACAAAAGTCTAAACTTTCCTTTCTGTACGACAAACATGATGGCATTCCTTACAGAATGTTAATCACACAGTGGGAAGTATTGAGAGGCTGCTTGGTTTGCTATTAAACTACAATTCAATTTCTAGCAATTATTCTGAAGTCCAAACAGACCAATAATACATGCGATCAGTGAGGATTCTTCGAAAAGGGAAATGTACAGTTAAAGGACAGTTCAGACTGTGGAGTCAAAAAATGATAAACCTGATGGAAAAATCAGGACAAAAATCTGAGCTCAGACAGCAAAGTCTGTTTTAGAGGTTCCTGCTTCTTATTATTTCACCTATGGCACACTTCACTGCCTTCACACTTGTGCTGATGGCAACTGTTTAGAGGCTGTGCTATAAACTGGATTAGTGAAACAACCTTAGGAGGATTTCCCCACAATCTCTAAACAACAGTGAAAAATGCTATAAATTAGCAGGACCGCTTAATGCAGAGGTCGTGGAACCACGCTGTGCATCAGCTACTAACTCAGAGAGCTGAGCTCAGCTTCTGATTACAGAATGCTGGAAATTTGGATACAATGTTAAAGGAAGCATTTCATGGCGTATCCACACTTAAATTTTAGCCCCATGCTGAACAGGACTGAATCTGGTTTTAAAAGGTGTCCTTCCCTATTAATGCAACACAGTCAAAAAAAAAAATTGCCCACCTTTACTGAGAGGCTGATCTGACTTTGAACTGTACTGGAGTGATCTTTGTTTCAATTATCTCTGCACATAGTGATCTATTTTCAGTTTAATATGCATCCTGAGAAAACATATGGTTTGGAAATTAAGCCCTTGCCTAGGAATAGGAGTCAAGTATTATCTATAGCTGAAAATTCAGTATGATTAACTTTAATTATAGAAACTATTCCAGAATAACTCCCAAAGTGTTTCACTAAAAAAGTTGCTATCTCTTCCTGTTTTGCTTCACCCATTTTCAAGAGCAGCTTCATGTGAAAACTCACCCTGCTGTTTTGCACTTATGTTTTTATTTTGTGACAACTACAGTAGTGTGGAGGATGTTGGGTTTTTTTTTTTTCAGCCTCAGTCTGGATCAATACAGCTCTACTACCTAAAGCAATTGCATAAATATCAGTAGACCAGCCGGGAATTGATTTAAATCTATAGGAGCAATGAGCTCATCTGACATCATCAGATGCTTCTCCAGTAGAAGACTTTGTCAGCATGCTTCTAATGGTTCATCCTTTTAATTAAAAACATGGCTTGTGGCTTTTTCAGAGCCCTGAAGCCACACTTTGTAAAGCCATGCTTTACATCTCTGTGTGACAAAACTTCTGAGTTGTGCAGAAGGAACTCTGTTGCCCAAAGGAAGACCAGTCTTCTACTGTAATAATGCAATATTTCTAGGACTTTACATTTTTGTCAAAAACATGGATAACAAATATTTCCTTCTCAGCTGGAAATCTATGTGGGGTTTGTCTGGCTAAATGATATTTGAAGGCTGAATCATTATAAAGTCCCAAGTATAGAGGTGATGATGGAAATGGTGCCTCTCAGACAATCATGATCTCAACAACTTAATCACACTAAATTTGGAATTTCTCTTTTGAAGCTATTATCCAAGTGCTTTGTAATAACCATTAAAGCAAAAATCTGCCTTCATATCCTGTCAAGCTCTAACAACCTTCAGCTTTGACAGTAAAAATATCAATACTAATCTCAGGCTGCAAATTGATGCTACAAAGACTTTGGTGATTTATGAGTTCCCATAACACTCTTGCCCTGTCTGCACAAGGCAGAGACACAGCTTGCAATGACCAGCCCTTAGGTTAAGTCTCTACCTCTCTGTGTTGCTAAAGCAGTTTTCTAAAGACTTGATATACTTATTTATATTTAGTCCATAAGAGTACACAGCTCCCTGCAAAGAGCACCGCTGCACCATTGACTGTGAAACAGTGACATGGAGCCTACTGGTGAACCTGAGCATGAGTAAAATCCTGAGGTTAGCTCTGTGCCTTACCCTTCAGCCTCCTATGTTGCTACAAAAGAAGACTCTGGTCCTCAGACTGGGAGGGACTTATGAGGTTTTCCAGCCAGATGTCCCATTAGCAATGGGACAGTATGGCTTCATTTTGCTTTTCTTATACCATGCCTTCTGGTCATGCACCTCAACAGCTGGAACAGCATCTCATTCCATAAATTCAGACCCTTTCATAATTCTGCACTAAAATGACTTTCAGACACATCTCTGGATGGTATGGAAAGTCTCTTAAAATCACTGGGGTTTGTTATTCAAAGTGACTTTGTATTCAATATTTTAAATTGACATTGAGATATATTGAATTGAATTAAAGCCACCTTAATTCTGGATTAGAATAAAATCACAGAACCTAATTTAGTAAACCAAAGCCACTTTAAATTTGTATCTTTTGTCAATGCAAACTCATTTCCTGAACATGTTTATATAAATAAAACTGAAGGTACCATTTTAACAGGTAGGCACCCAATCAAAATGACAAAAAGTTGCTCTTTACTAGAAGGAGACTAATTTTGTTTCACATCATGCTGATTTTTCAATAGCCAGATTTTTAGAGCAGGAAAAAGGATTATGTGACCCCTGCTGCTGGAGACATTCTAACAAAAGGTATGACAAGTACAGTTCTTGCAAAGTGGAACAGCTGTGTAATGTTGTTGCTTTATAAGTAAGATAAAAGAAAATAAAGCATAATGAAATAGGTTAGCTGCAATAGGTTAGTAGCAAAAATAATTTAAACAATGTGTTTCTCTGACTTTTCTGTCTATAGGTCCAGATGCCATACGTGATTACAGAACAAGGAAGCCTGAACTTACTCCCTATATCTGCAATGATAGCACCAGTAATGCTAACTATTTGTGGTGCCTGGCTCCCCCATCTTTCATATGTATCACCTTGCAGACATCACTACCCTGGCAAAATTGGGTGGCATGTGAGGGAACTCAGCCATTTCACCAGGAAACACCTCCAGAATGGAGCACATGTTAAGGTGAGAAAGACTTTGTCTATGAAATTACCTGAGCTGCAGAAGGCAGAAAAATGTTGTGCTCTGATCCGCAGTTTAATTCTGTATTATCATTAGGGCCAAAATTAATCATGGACTAAGGAAGGAACAAGAGAGAACACAGCTCACAAAAACTGTATAAGCAAAACATCAACCTAGGCTTACAGAGGCTTCAAGAAATATTTTTCTAACATTCTGCCTGAAGTCAGGCTCCCAGGTGCATGAGGCTGCTCGACTAAAGCAACCTACCCAGCATAATATAATGTTTGCATTTAAGGGCTGAGTGGCTGTGGGCTGCATTTTCCTACACAACTGAAGTAGACAGAGATGTGGGAGGAGCTGTTTGAGGGAGCGAGGTCTCATGTGATACGAGCCATCGAGTGATCCATCCTGGCTCATTCCCAAACACTGCAGAGACAACCAAAGCATCAGGTTTGCAGCCTCCCACAGGGTTTGTAGGCTCACAGATGCTTACAGACCCCTGGTGATTCTGCAGACCTGCATGTTACTCAGCCTCATGCAGGGCATGGGGTGCAGAAGTAGATAACAAGCTTCAGACATCCAATTTTGTTCCCCTTTGCACATGTTCTAGTCATTTTGAACCTCTTACACATCTAGTTACGGATGAATTCATGCTTGTGATAGGTCATAATAAAAGATCCTACTGCTTGATTCATGAAACAACTTGTATTTATATATGTAGATATGATATACCTCACATTTTTTCTTATATATATATGCATGCAAATTCACATGTTATGATATGGCTATATTTAACATTGCTATGGCTATATTTAACATTATTATGTTTATTGCATGGTAGTTTTAGAAGCCCCAAATAGGCTAGGGTTTTGATTTATTTAGGGCTGTATGAATTTATACCACTTTTTATTTTTCCTAAAACAATATTTTCAATACTTAGGGTGCTCTGACATTGTGCTGCAACATGTCTACATTGAACACTGTGTATCCCTCCAACCCTTTTTAAAACACCAAACATGGAGGAAGTATATACGTTATTCAGAGTTTTTGTCTGGGAGCAAATGAACCTGCCTGTGGGGGAGGAATCTTCCCAAGGACAGAGGAAGACCACTAGGAAAAGCAACTAGGAATGAGAAATTTTGGAAAACTGTGGTATAGTTGGGATTAGAAAAATGCTTGGAACATTAGATGCACAGGTTCCTGAAATGATGGAAAGAAAAATAATTTGGGGGAGCTAAAAGACAGCATGTAGCATTTGGTGTAACCCAGGAGGTTGGTAAAAAAGCTGAAGGAATTTGGAACTGAGGACCCACGGAGAAAGTGAGATGGGTTAGGTGTGTGTAGTCTGGTTTCAGTCTGAGTTTTCTGCAGTTATAAAATTTGCCTTGACTTATATCTGCTCACATGAAACCAGCTTTTGAGCTTAAGGTGTCTTTCCTGTTTCTTGAGGACCTTTGAAGGGAAGTCGTAGGGATAAACTGAATTTGTAGCTGACTGGGAATCCCCTTAAATAGAAAAGACCAGCCGCTGGGTGATCAGCTCTTAAACAGCTGCCCTTTTTGGTCCTCTTGGGGATCTTGTGGTCTCTTCTGAAACACACAACAAACACTCACCTTCCCCCTACTCTTCCCATGGGGAAGATGTGCAAGACAGGGGAGTAGACTTTCCTATTTGATCTTTCCACCTGGATGCAGAGAAGAGGAAGAGAAGAAAATCTCCATATGTGTTTTCCCCTGCTCACAAGTATTCACAAGCAAAGGAATATATTCAGTAGACAGTAAGAAAGTAGCTGTGGCTGTAATAAGCTGATGGAGCTGCTTGACTGAGCTAACTTGCCATTGAAAATACAAAGTTTAACTGTACCAGACCTCTCTGAAAGGAACTGGTCTCTGATACAAAACTGATAAATCTTTAATTTCTAGGGGCTGATCCTTTGTGACTTAATGTGATGGCAGGGAGACAAAAGTCAGCAGCATCCAGACCCTCTGCAAGCCTCATTTGATCCGTGAGCACACTGATTTTGCATTCCTGCTGTACACCACCTTTCTCGGTCAAATTCTGAATCTTCATTGATAATTTCCCTGCAAAGTCTGAATAGAGGTATGGTCCATGCTTCATTGAATAATATCTCCTGCCATTACTCAAAAAACATTTCCTGCCATAATGAATCTGCTGTGAGTCCAAACTTATGAAAACACAAATAAGGGTTTGCATGTATATATTGCACATATGGATAACTTCCACGTAGAGGTGTATGTGTGTAACAGGTTTGTGATATTGCCTCTCTGAATTTAACAGTGTGCACCTGAACTCTTTCTGTTCTTACCAAAAAATTACCAACACAGAGTAGCAGGAAGGGGCAATTTGGTATCCCTGTGCAGAGCTGTGTGTACTTATTTAGGAAGCAGTAGTCATTTGGGAAAGACTTGTCCAATGTTAGTAAGTACAACCCAGAGACACTGTTGACAGTCCAGACTTCAGGACTAGAGAAGGGAGATGTAAGGTCTCTCTCAATTATAGGAGAAGCTGCTGTAAAAAGCATGTTACCATTCTGCCTGACACATTCTGCAGCTCTGGCCATGAGAGAGGCCAGCAAAGGCTGAGCAATACATAGGTGACCAGAGGTCCTCCTGCCTTGCCCCCTCATCCCCTGTGCAGCAAAGGGCAGTAAAACTTAGCCTACGACTACAGGGTTTTTCCACTATCAGCTATCTATTCATAAATGAACTCTCCAATAGAGAATGAACTCTCAGTTCAATGGGGTTTCTTTTTTTACAGTCTATAGATTTTATAGTCCACTTCGTACTTCTAAGTGGGTATTTTCTAGTACTAAAATGGATCTGAACCATTTTCTTCATGTAAAATCAATATCAGACATAGATTCCATGTCTTTCTCTCACATATCTAAGCATCAACAAATTTCACTACTCTCATTTTTGATCTGCAGATATTGCTCTCAACAGAGATTAAAATAAAAACAATTTAAGCTGCTTAGTGAAATTAAATAGCTTTTAGAACAATTTATTAGAAAAATAAAGCTTTTAGCTCATGGTTTATCGTATGATCTTTAACAAATTTTAAGATAAAACACAGTGCTTATATTTACTCTCCTTTGTACCACAGACACACTGTTGATATATTCTAACCAAGCATGTTTAAGACCTCCAGACTTATTAGAATAATGCTTTCAAGGATATTGTACAAAGTGGTAATTCTTAACTCACAGGGCTTCTGCCAGTGTTAACAGCCCCAAATTTTTGAAAGTGAAAGCACACTGCCTGCTGAAGGGCCTTAATGCTGTCACCATAGAGATGACACTTTGCAACCCTTATTTATGTCTCCTTCATTGCACCAAACAAATGCACTCTCTTTATAGACAAATGCTTTTGGTTTCTTGAGAATCATTTCTCTAGATGATGCTTTAAATAATGTCTTTGTAAAGACACAAATATTATTTTGTAGTGCAGCGAATTTTTCACAATAAAGACTACAGTAGCTTTTCAGGCTAGAATCAGTTTGAATAAACGAAAAGTCCCTAGTTAAAATGAGAGCCAGACAGGACAGTCTATTTGTCTGCACAAACAAGGATGAAAGGACCTGTTAGTCAAAAGTTTTGCAAAATTGAACTCAAATTCATAAACAGCATGAGCTGTTTAAAATAAATACAAAAATAACCACTCAGCCCTATTCCAAAATAGCTGGAGAGGGAAAATCAATGCAGTGCAGAAGGGCTATGCACTCCCACCACCAAAACAAGCTGCCTTTCATGCTATGCAATCTTACCACAAGAAGGCCTTGCCCTCACCCCCCTCCCCACATTGAGCAAATGCTGCAGGGAAGCAATTTGCCTGGTCAGTGAAGTGCCATGCACATTGGTAGGTCTGCATAAGTGCTTGCTGAGAGCGAGGAAAATTATAGATGGTCGCAGAAGTCATATTTCATTTTAATTTTAATGCAAGAATGGATTTCAACACATAGTTTGTATCTCTTTCCTGAGCGTATTTAAGCCTGCACTGGCTGTGCAGTGTGGGTCTGACCAGGTCTGCTGGTCAGCAATGTGTGTGGAGTTTATTTGCTGTGTGTAATTGCAGTTGTCTTCCCCAGCCCTACTCCTGACAAACTCCGCACTAGACCCAAGGAGCAGTGTTCCCTAAGTTACTGATCAAAACAGTTGTCTTGCCTCTTTTTTTTTTTTTTTGGCTTTCACTCTAGTTTATTCTTTTTTAATTGAGCTAGTTTCCATGACAGCTAGGGCCATACAAACAAAACTCCTTAAAATACCGATTTGATTAAGCTTTTATCAAGTGATAGCAATCTAAACATGATGTTAAGCCCTGTCCTGACACAGAAAGCTCTGCACTGAGACTCATGGTCCAAATCCAACCCAGATGACAACCTCACCTGACCTACCACACCTAATGGCCATGGTAGGGGCAGAGGGGCTGAAGACAGATCAAATGCCTTCCCAAATACTGCCTGTATTTGGAGCAAGGAGCTGCTGCTGCAGCTAATAGACCCTCAGCATCAACGCTGTGAAGTGCCAATCACCATGCTGTCTGGGCTGCATATGCTTAATAGCCACTGATTTCAGAAGCTGATTATCTAATTGCTCCATCATGTCAGCTTTGACCTCATGCTTGGCCCAAATACCCCAGTCCTTGGTATTGCTTGCACTTTCTAGAAATAGGCTGCCTGTCCAGACAATGAAAAGCAAGCACAGAATAGGTGTCATTAGGGACCTGAGCTTTTTGACCCTGAAGGCAACATGGATTCAACTGATTTGAGGCATTTGATTCTGTGAACTCGAGCCTGAACACACACAGCTGGTACAAAGGGGGTGGATAAGATCACTGGAGCTGTACTTTTAGCTGAATAGGCAGAATTAACCTGGGAGCTTAAACCTCCCCAAATCAGGAATCATCTCCCTTTTGTGCAGACAGTATAGGGGAATCAAACCCAATTAAATTTTAAAGAGTAATTTGCTGTTGTTTCTTTTACTAGTATTTTTGTAGCGAATTGCTCATCTCTGCCAGAGAAAACAACAGAAAACCTTTGTTTTATTTCCTCTAACGTGTCTGAGAAACACAGCTGCTCTATGCTCTTCTTATCTCTCAAGATGCCTTATCAGAGGGGAAAAAAAAACCCAACAAAACAAAACAAACAAACAAACAAAACCAAACCAAACTAAATCAAAATGTAACTCCTACTGACTGCTGTGATGGATGTCCCAGTGCAGGCTGCCTTACTGTCCCCAAGGATGTTAGCCAGGCAGCTCAGGAGGCTGCTGTGGAGGACTCAGTCTTCAGCACCCAGGGCAGGAAGAAGGATCTGTGCCCCCTTCTGTGCTGTTGGGTGCTGTGAGAGCCACAGGAGTGCTGGCAAGTCACTCTCCATCTGAGTGAGCATCTCCATCTGTGTGCCTGAATCCAAGCACAAATATCTACCACTTGTCTACTCATAATGTTTCTAACTGGGCTATGACACCTGCAGGAGGGAAATCCAGTTTTCCCTCGAAGCAGTTTTCCCCCAATGCTCAGACTTGCTAGTACTGCACTGATCCACATGTGAAATGAGATCCTGTTTTAGACTTTACCTGGGAACAGGGATGCTTAGTTTTCCAAGTGCATGTCTAAATTATTCTGCAGTTGAAACAGCCCACCAGACATACACAATTGGTTTAGTACAGTCCTAAGGAAAATGTAGAAAAAGAGGAGAAGAGAGTAGCAGGAATGAAGGCAAGGACAGCTGTGAATGGGGAGATAAACTGGAGGACATGGGCCAGTTCAAAGCCTCTGTCCAGCTACTGGTCTAACCAGAGCTCATGAGCTACTGGAGTTCTGTGGGCCCAGGAAAAAGAAGTTGCTTAACCAATTGCCACTGCTTAATCTATATCTGATATGCTGTTTGATTGCACAGGACCCGAACAATTACACTGAGCAAGTAAGATGAAGAAGCAGAGAACCTGGGGAGGACAATTAAGCCACTCTGTTCTGTTGAGCCTCAAAGGATCTCTGATTCAGGTATTTGTACCAATTGTTTTACCAACATATGGCCTGAGTCCTGTCAGTATATGAGCACGACAGGAATTCAAATAAAGACTGCTTGGGGTGTTGCTGACAAACACATACATTGTGCTGCTGCTTCTCTCCCCAAGACAAACGTAATACACATGGTTATCTAACTCAAGCAAGATAAGTTTAAAAAAAAGCTTATTACTGAAGATTGAACCTTGACTTATTTGCAGTGATATTTGCTATCCTGGCTGTATTTGTGTCCAGTGATTTCAGAGGTACAGTCTGTCATGGACTTTGGGTCTTATCCCTTTTCTGTTTTCCATTTGTGACCTTTATATGCATTTTAAATAATCCCTTAACTTTTCAACTACTCTTCCTCCCTTTAAAAACTCTTCTCTAAGTGACTCTTTATTGGCTTTTTTCAAAATTTTAAAGGAGTCAATCCACTGACAAAGTCCACTGTCTCTGCAACCCTTGAACAATGTGGAAGCAAGTAGTGATGGTTATTTTTCACATTCTCTAGTTTCATTGTCAAATCTTTCAGGCTGGCACACATTGATGCCAAAGTTCATGGTAATCACTTATTAATTTTTTTACGATTTGGTCTAATCAGTGCCCTATGAGGAATTTCTCTGAGAATTCCTGGAATAGTCAAATTATTGGCATACTTGATTTTGAAGTTCAACAGATCTAACGAAAGCCTACCGCTGGCACCCACTGCTCCAGAAAACCATTGAGAATGAGTACTTAGCTGATCTTTTGTCATAAATCCATAGAGGTATTCCAGAGCTAAACTACAATATATTTCAAGCAGCTAAAAGAGCTCTCTCAAGGAATATTTAATCCCTTTTGAAGAAAGAGTCCCATTTCACAGAACACCATTTCCTTTTTTTAGTGAGAATTAATTTTTCCAGTTATTTTTATTAATGCATCTTGAAAGAAATCTCAGGTTTGTAAAGCAATAATCATCTGCAGCTAGGAATGCATTACAGAAATTGGAGTGTGACGTTAGAAAAAGGCCTTATGAGACTGGCAGAGCTCTCCCACAAAACCATGCATGTGAAAAGAACTTACACCATGCCGGAATATATGAGGTTTGCCACAATCAGGAGCTCTGACTGCTGAGGCATTCATAATCTAGGTAAAACACAGAGCTGTGAAAAGAACTAAGGTCATTTATGGAGAAGGACTGCCCAAGGAGTTTCCCTGTATCTTCTCACCTTTCTCCAAAAATAACCACTGGGAAATACAGTATATTAACATATGCAAGGTAGTGACCTCCAGTGGAAAATGAGAAATGCTCCAAATCCCTAGAACTTGCCTGGGAAACAGCAGGTGATGACTGAAGTGCCTCCATCATCATGGCAGGTCTCCAAACATGCCTGCCTGCTCTCATGACTGTGGAAAGCTGTCCTGCCCTTGCTCCGCAGATGTAACCACATCTGCATTGCCTCAGATGTGCTGTGGCAGAGGGCGAGGCCGTGCAGACAGACACACAGACACAGCTCTGCTCAGCCTCTTCCTCCCTCCCCTTTGCTCTCACTTCTGTATGCTGTGAACAGGAGCTGCTGCCCTCAGGACACTGCTTCCCTTCACAGTGATCCATAGCACAAGGAGCTCTCACAGCATATTAAGAAGTTCCTTTTTTCCCCCACTGCCGGTTCTTACACCCTGGAGCAGCAGCGCTGGTGCCACAGGTGTCAGGGGTTCAACTGGGTGCAACAGACAGACCCATGAAAAAACCTAAGCAGCTCCTCCAAGCTGAACTCCACCTTGCCAGCAGTAGCAGCAGTACCAGGAACAGATGGGCCAGCTGGTCTTCAAAAGCTATAATCACTCTCTAAACTATGGCACGGGTATGCTTCCTCATGTGCTGGGAGTAGGAAGTCATTATCAGCTTATTTTGGTTATTACAGTAGTGTGTTGTTGCGACTCTTGTAGCCTGGTGACAAGCTACAACATAAAAATCACTTCCACAAAATCTGTGATCCCATGGAGTCTTCAGTCCATCGCTGGAAGGCAGCCAGCACCGCCAGGCAGCATTGCAGCTTTGTCATTTTTATAAAACATTCATAAAACATGCACCTTATTAAACACTTGGAAAGTAATCCCAGTTTAAATTGATGGATGAACAAAGAAATGGCAATTTGCTACTGGGGAACGGTTTATTTGCTCTTCACCACAGGAAGGTGGATAGGAAAACAAAGTCACCCAAGTTGGAAACAAATAAATTAAATGCATTCAATTTGCTAATGGAGTGTCTCACAAAAGGCTGCAATATTAGAAAATTAAATTAGGCCTTCCTAATATGTTTTTTTTGGTTGTGTTTTTTTTTATTTATTATTTTAAGAAACAGCCTGAAATACTCAGGGGATTATTTTTCACTGTCGACTTTTTCCTTTCCCTGCCATACCTTTCAGTCCTGATTCTCTTCGGTATTGGAAACAGTGCTAATTTGTGACAAGCATTTCTAAGCTAAATACCTTTGCTGTAATTCATGAGTACAAGGAACATAATTCAAATTTTTCTAAAGGAACATGGTGTCCTCAGAGATCAGTTTCATGAGCTATTACATGATTTAGTACCGCTGGTTACAAAAAGACTCAACTCAAGCATGTTCATTGGTGGCTTCCTATGCCTTCTAACAACTGAAAAAGGAGGAGAGAAGCATTTTGAATTTGCAGTCCTGCCCTCGCAATGTTATTTCAAATGAGCTAAATCCAACTTATATTAGGTTAATTAACATCGGCGTGGCATTTGCTTGGGACAGCAACAGATTGGCCAGGCTTACCTCCTTGTTGCACTGCTACAGTAATGTGCTCTGCATGGTGTGGTGGCAGAGACTTCCTATTCCCTTCACACCATCCCCCTTGGAATGTTGCAGGGTCTGTGGTTATGAAATGTAGTGTAGATCTTTGTAACTCCACCTAGACCTTGCTGACGAGACAGAAAGAAGGGATGAGGATATTTCCTGCAGGTACCTACTGAATCAGTGCACCTATTTTCAGAGCACACACTTTGCTAGCGTATCAGACCTCATCTAAGCCACGAGGTGGGGGGTCCTAGGTGACCCCCAGCCAAGCTAGAGGGGAGGCTGGAGGAAGAAGCGGTGCTCAGTGCTGCCTCTTGTTCTCGGTGAAGCAGAACTGATCTCTCCCATGGAAAAACCCAAAGTCTGTATTAAAGACAGCTCGACAGTAGGAAGCACAGACAAAAGGTCCTGGGAAGGGGGGTAGGGTTGAAAACGAGCCAGCTAGAGACATAAAAAGATACTTTTTGACAAGAGTATTTCTTTCCCAGGCAAATAAAAGACTCAGGTAGGTATGGAGACCCATTATCCTCCTGTGTTTAAAATCAAACTCTTTGCTGGGTGATATCTGGCATGCCCTTATGTAAGCAAATTATTTTTATCTGCTTGCAGCCTAATAGAGACTTAACTACTTTGAGAACTCATAGATCTCATTGCTATGGAAACTAACTCTGTATCTTTAGGTCAGTCTTGTTATCTCTGATTTGCAGAGTCCACATCTAATGTTTAATTAAAAAAAAAAAATGCTACTTGTATTTGCTGTTTCAGTTCCACTCCTCATTACCCTTTGTCTAACTCCTGTTTCCAAAAGCAGAGTCCAAGACCCTTTACAGAGAAGAGAAATTAGGATATTAGCAGCTAATGCAAGGTTACTGGTTTCAATGTCAATGAGAAATGATGGGAGTTATGTTGATAGTACAGACAATAAACAGAGGACCATCAGCAAGCAAGTTGACCTCATCCAGGGGTAAAAACCTGGCCTCACATAGCTGTCCTCTCCTTGTTTCTCTCTTGCTTAGGTGAGTGAGTCAAAATACTCAACAGTACCCTGAAATGCTAAACAACTCTTTTCCAACCCAATCATCCCTATATGAAAAATGGTACTTGACATACCTCTGTTTCTTTGTAGCACTGACAGAACTATAAGGTGTTTGCATTTCTTTGAGTTGCTTTTTCTTGGGAGGGAAAATTTTGACTTTTTCAGAGGTAGTTCAAGGACCAATATATTTTGCTATTTCAGCTTCAAAAGACTTTTCTGCATAATTCAAAGTCACAGAGAATTCACACTCAGAACTTTTTAAAGTTGCTGGAATTCTACAACTATAGTAACACTGGGGTGGTTTTTTTGTTTTTCTTATTCTAAAAAGAAAGTTGTCACTTCACTGACAGAAAGGTTGCTCTGTTATTTTCCACAAAAAAAGAATTATTTCAATTGTGATATATACCCACACTTTTGCTCAGAAGTGGGATGCATTGTAAATTTTGCTGTAAAAAAAGTTACACTTTTGGCAAAGATGGTAAATCTACCAAGAAGGAAGTGCCTGTCAGTAAAAATGAAATATTTTCATCCAAAATGCTAACACATGTACCTGTTTAATACATTACTTCCTATTATAGCACATATAATCTATATATCCTAGTGCCTTGTCTCAGTGGCCTCAGCTACAAAGTGAGTTCTGTCCCCATTCTTCTTTGCTATTGTCTTATCTGTTCAGTTTTAAGTGATTTATTGATTTCTTTTTCTCCTTTGGAGTGAGAGGCTAATCTTCTACTTGCTTAAAGATGGTTGGTTTGATTTTTTTTGGTTGATTGGTGTTGTTTTTTCTCCCAGAAAATTAAGCTTGTATTCCTATTAAACTCTCATGCAGCTCTTTTTTTTTTTTTTTTTTTCCTTTGATTTTGCTTTTTTTTATGCG
>VXAY01002648.1:1244734-1263156 GCA_013399855.1 Oxyruncus cristatus
TTTTTTCCCTGGCTTGTCCTGCCTGGTATGAGTGAAATCCCTATCTCACTATGCTCCCCTTTTGTTCAAGCTAAATATTAAATATATAAGATCACAGGGCAAGCACTGAAAATTTTGGACAATCAGGATTATGCAATGGTGGAAAATGAGAAGTAAACGTTTCTTAAAGGTTGAAGGACATTCAGCTTCAACAGACAGGAAAACCCCATAAGTTTAATTCTTGTAATGGATGGCAGTGACACACACTCTACTTTCTGGGATATTATTCCATAGAGGAATGCAACATAAACCAGTAGTTAAACTAGCACAGATGTTGCTGGAAATATTTAGAAGATGTTTACTTTATATGATTAGTGATTAAATATGCAGTGTTCTTGGGTATGTCATCCTCATGACTTCCCACAAGACTTAATATTTTCCTGGTTGGAAAAAGCAAACAGCTAAGCTGTAGGCAGCTTTTAGTAACTGAGATATTTTGGACTGATGATGTAACTGCTTAAGCATCCATCAGGGAGACCATCCTGCAGCACAACCACTTCCCTGGGCTTGCTCCTCTTATTCCCTGCATACCTTAAAAATGGTTCCCCCCTCTCCCAGACACCCACTCCCAGCCCAGCACTGGTACTTTCTCTGGTAGCTTTCCAACTAGGAACTTCCCACCTCAGCTCCCCAGAGTAAGCTGTCCTTTCCTCCCATGGCCACCACTCAGAATAAAACCTGTTTCTTACTATAATTTACTGGGTGGATCTCTCTGGGCTTAACTAAAGAAGTGAAAAGGGATTTTTCTGACTTGGGTGTGAAACTGGCAAATGGAGTTTTCTTTCACAAAGCTCACAAAAGTTTCAGCTATTGCAGTAAAACTGCTGCAACATTCTCCGAGTACGTGCTGGTAGTCACTTAAAGAAAAAAAAATTAACAAGCACTGCGGTTAATACGATTCTGTAAAATTAGCTGATTTAAGACTTCCCACACTCAAAGTTGTATTAATATAATCCCCTCTAGCTAATCAGGTAATTTGTGTGTAGAATGTACCAAATCCTCTACTCTAGATGAAAAAAGATCAAGCAGCTGCAAAAAAGGGAGGTGTGAACTCTGCCTTCCTTTCTCTCAAGCCTCCCATCCCTTCAGACCCAAAGCAGACTCTATTGCACTGAAAGAGGGACAGCACATAAAAATCATGGAATAATTTAGGCTGGAAAAGACCTTTAAGATCATCAAGTACAACTATTAATGCAGCACTGCCAAGTCCACCACTAAACCATGTCCCCAGGCACCACATTCACACATGTTTTAAATACCTCAGGGATGAACACTTCCCTGGGCAGCCTGTTCCAGTGCTTCACAATCTTTCCTGCAAAGAAGTGTTTCCTAATATTCAATCTAAACCTCACCTGGTGCAAGCTGAGGCCATTTCCTCTCGTCCTATCATTTGTTACCTGGGAAAAGAGACTGACACCCACCTCACTGCAACCTCTTTTCATTGACCTTCTCTGGACACTCTTCAGCACCTCAATGTCTTTCCTGTAGTGACGGGCCCAAAACTGGACACAGGATTCAAGGTGCAGCCTCACCAGTGCGAAGTACAGGGGCACAATCACTGGCCTGGTCCTGCTGGCCACACTATTGCTAATACAGGCCAGGATGACATTGTCCTCCTTGGCCACCTGGGCACACTGCTGGCTCATGTTCAGCCACTGGCAACCAGCATCCTCAAGTCCTTTTCCGCCAGGCAGTTTTCCAGCCACTCTGCCCCCAGCCTGTAGTGCTACATGGGGCTGTTATGACACAAGGGCAGGACCCAACACCTCACCTTGTTGAACCTCATACACTTAGCCTCAGTTCATCGAACCAGACTGTCCAGATCCCTTTGCAGAGCTCTCCTGCCCTTCTGCAGATCAACACTTCCACCCAACTTGGTGTCATTTGTGAACTGACTTGATCCTCTTGCCCAGTTATTAAGGTATTGAACAGGACTGGCCCCAGAACTGGGCCCTGGGGAACCCCACTTGTGACCATCTGCCAGCTGGATGTAACTCCATTTGCCACTACTCTCTGGGCCTGGCCATCCAGCCAGTTTTTTACTCAGCAAAGAGTGCACCTGTCCAAGCTATGAACAGCCATATTTTCTCCATAATGCTGTGGAAATTGTGTCAAGGAACGTACTAAAGTCCAGGCAGACTACACTCACAGCCTTTCCCTCATCCACAAGTATGCCACCTTGCCATAGAAGGAGAGCAGATTGGTCCAATTAGGACATGCTTTTCATGGACCCATGCTGTCTGGACCTCATCTCCTTGTCCTGTACCTACCATGTACATTTCTTCATGATGTCCTTTCTGGTCTCTGCCCTGCTGCCCTCTCTGTCCTTCATTTTTTGCCTGACACAAGCATTGTTCTGACTGCCCCCTGAGAACTGTGGCTCTCATCCTACTTTCCCTGAATAACTGCACCCACATTGCCCCAAGGCCAGATCGAATGCCTTTTTAATTTTAAGAAATAGTGGCCCATATCACCTTTTCGAAGACAAAGCAGTACTGTTTTCCCCATCTCATTCTTACTATATACCCCCATGCTGATGAACTCCGGTTGGATTTCTCACCTTCTGTATAACGCTCTTGTTTTGGCTCTGGGGTCAGGGCTGGCATTGGAGTGAGAGGGTGTGCAGTGGGATGTCAGCATCCAGGGCTGTGGCTGCAGGGAGGGAAATGTCACAGGCCATGGCTGGGCCTCACGCTCTGAGTTTGCCATACAAGGGAGTTACCCTCTGCTGCTGCAACAGGTTTTCTCCACTCAATTCCTCAGCCTCCTTCATCTTTTTCCTTCCTCTTTTGTTCTGCTTTCCAGCACTAAACATGAAGCTGGAGTAGCCAGAAAGACAACTGCTACCTTTTTCCAGCTACCTGTCCTATGCATCTGTCTTTTATGGGGATTAAACATTTTTGCTTTATTGTGAACCTTTTCAGCCAGGCTGGTGAAAGAAGCTTGATTCTAAAAGAGCTGAAGCTCTGAGCTGCAGTTGAAAGGCAAAATATTGAGGAGAGCTCTGTATACCAGCCAAACAGCAGGACTTCCTCAGGCTCCTACTTCTTAAATGCTCACCTCCTAAATATGTTGCTTTTATATAATTTACAGAATGTTTCCCTGCCTTTTCTATATATGTTTGCTATGGTACGGTCATATATTATTTTTCTCATCAGCCTGAGGGCACAGATATTGATACAGCTCTTACACCACTGCAATTCCAATGACTTCAAGGGAATTACTTCCCATTACAGCAAGTGAAATCAGAATAAATAAATACACCATTTCTCTGCTATTCACCATTAACACTGTAAAGCTAACTGGAGTAGACAGAGAAAGCTGGAGATTAACTCTTGTTTGACTCTGTGCACCTTGTGTGATATGCAGGGAATCCTCTTTCTCATTGAGAACCAGAACTGCTCTAATAGAGTGGAGAAGAGCAGTGACAGAATAATTATGCGCTATTTGTTTTTCCTATCAAATTGGAAATACTTTTTTATTTTCTCTAGCTCTTTCTGTTGGGAATCAAAGCACTCAAGCCATTCAGTCACCCAGAGAGGGCTTTCATCCTCTCTTATAAATGGGAAAACCCTGAGACACAGAGAGCTTAAATTATTTGTCCTTGGCCATAGATGTGGTGGAGACAGAAATAGTTCTGTGTTCCAGATTGACACTTGAATAACTTTAACCACAAGACCATCCTTCTTCATTACTCCCTAGTGTTTAATTTAGACACAAACACAAGAAGGCAACAAAGGAGAGCATAAGAAGGCAACAAAACAAAAGCTCAGGTTCAAATCCACCACAAATCAGACACACAAAGCTGCTAAACTGAATCCAGCTGAATCCAGAATCATATGGCTGCAGAAAAAAAACTTGGCAGTTGCCTCCCTTTGCAGAGGTCAGTTACAATTGCATACCATAGAGATACTCCCTGGATGGGCTGTGAGTTACTCTGGAAAAGGAAGAGAAAGGATCTGGCAAAGCCAAACATGTTCTGAAGACACGTCCTCATAAACACACTCAGGAATCACAAACCCAAGCATGTCCTAAGTGGATCTCAAGTCACAAATGCCTTGGGGAGCCCCTACGGGGTCTGCCTGGCCTTCTGTATCCCTCCATGCATATTAACAAAATAGTCTATCCCAATTTTTTAATCCAGAAGTTACTAATGACAGCCTTCCTCTTCCCAATATTAATGCATTTTTTCCTGGTATTTTTCTTTAAGATTAAAAGGAATAATAAATCCCTCAATAATTAACATCTCACAGTTCTTCGTAATGAAGAGGTGATGTACTTTCTCCATGGATGTAAGCAAGGCTCGTGACAAGTCTAGGGGAGTATTCTTCTGAGCTTTGCCTATGTACTAAGCTATATCTATTGAAGAGAGCAGCAGCAAAATGGTTTAGAATATGGACACATTCAGAGACGAAGCTGGCAGGTCATGCTCATAGTTGTCATGTCTCACTATAGACAGTGTTGTTTCCAAAGGAGAAGGTAGTTTTCCTACCTCCACACTGTCAGCTGCACGCTCATTCAAGTCTGGAAGGTTTTCCTTATGTACAAGACCTAGAATATATTTGTGTTTTAAGCAACGAACAACCAAAATTGTTTTCCTGTCTGTGTCCTTTGCTGGTACATTCTCAGCAATGAACATACCTTCCATTTTTCTCTAAAGTAAACAGATTTCATCTATCCTTCTCACTCCCTGCCTCCAAGTTAGAAATGCCAGGAATTACAATTGCTGACGCTGTGCTTGCTACAGGACTACCAAGAACTGGGGCTTTGGTACAAGCAGAAATTTGACCTGCTGTTTTCCCAGCCTTCAGCAGAGGGAAAGAGGATGTTGTCTCTCACATAAAGGGCTTTCATAAGGACCTCACCTAACCTGTTCTCAGCCAGTTCTGGTTTATCATTTGAGTTAAAATTGCAAGCAAATGAGTAGGGATTTTCTTGGCTTGACTAAATGTTTCTACTTAAAAAAAAAAAAAAAAAAAAAAAAAAATCATTAAAAAATTGCAGCTCAGGTTTCTCTCATTTCTCATGTCACTAACTCATAGCTTATAGGCTACCCTGTAGGAAAACTGTGGAAGTTGAGATTTAATATTTGCAGCAACTGATTTGCACAGATTACAACAAATGCTTTTGCAGATTTGCAGAAGAGAATAAAGAGTCAAAACCAGCTCAGTCCCTTTGTTCCCACTGTAGTTTTCACTGTTGCAAAAGGCAGTTCAATTTTGTGTAATCACAACAGCAAGCAGCTATAACAGAATACATTAAAAACACATTTGTTCAATAAAACAATGCCATTTCACAAAAGGTCACGCTTTGAGTTTTGAGGAGACTGCTAGTCATTTGCTTAAATGCCAATATATCATATCACAAACCTTTGACTTGTCCATTCCCTAGCTGCCTTAGCTACAAAAATGAAACAAATAATATTTACCTACCATAATTCAGATGCTGAAACATTTGGCTATAAATTAAAAATACATAGTACTGAATATTTAAAATGAGGCACATGTGAAATAAGACATACAGTTCCATGAAGTGGATAACATATGGGAAATGCACTGTTAAGAGTCTCCTTGAGAAAAACAATAGTCTTGGAAAAAACAGAAATTATGAGTTTTAGCAGTTTACCTAATTGTGCACAACATTCCATGGCACTTATTTAGAAGCCAGCTAGTTCATACTAAACTTTAAATATTTAAAGACAAACCACCATTCAGGGAGTCTCACCTTGCCACCTGAATGACTGCAGCCACAGCAGTCTGTTTCCAGTGACAGTATAAAGAACATCAGCACAGATATACACCACTTCTGCATTACCTCATCCATAGCTCTAAAGTCCTACTCCCTGTCGTTTTAGTCTGCATTCTGTAAAGCTTCTAACATATTCAAAAGGTGACTTTTGTGTTAGAAGAAAATTTACTTTTACACCAGGGGTAAATTTATTGCATCATTTTATCTGCAAACTCCTCTTAATAGAGGAACCCAGTTTTTTGTCCATTTGTCTCTTGGGCACTTAGTTAACGAAGGAAGAGAATTTTGCTGATTTTATTGGCTAAATTTTGGTCTTTTTAAAATGTTGTCCAAGGAAAAAGATGAATACTCATCAGTCCAGGTAGATGGGGAGAAATACAGCACTGCCTGTGATATTAATTTTTCTCTTTTTTTGTCCTGCATGATATTTAAAAGAAATCAGGTGTCTGTGAGTCAAGTATTACTACTCAGCAGCACCTGTAGATGTGATTACTTTTTAAGGAACTATTTTTTATGATTTATATACTTTCCAAAGAAAGTATTCGATTAAATTTGGCGGTACATGGGTAGTCTCATTTTTAAAAGAGTCAGCTCTAATGGATCACCTTTCTCTCGGAATTCTGAAAATGTACATTTCTCTCCCCATATTATAAAAAAAAAGGTAAGAGGAATGGGTTTTGTTAGCTCTCACACCTGGTAACTCCATAAACGACACCTGAAATACCTCAAGTGTGCCATCATGAGGAGGTTGTGCCTTTGGAGTTTCCATCTGACCAAGCCCTACAGCTTGGGGCAAGCAGTTCATCGTTCTGAGAAGCAATTTACAAGAATTTGGCACCTAAGTTCAGTGAATATGCCCAATACCACATGTGTTCCATGTCCTTTGAGCAGGCAAAACGCAGAACAGGTTAAAGATGAGAAGCTATGAAAATAATGCAAAGTGAGAGAAGGTGGCCATAATGGAAAAAGATGAGAGTAGAAAAGCTTAAAACCAAAAGCAGGAGTAGAGGGTGGGGTAAAAGGCTGCAAGCCAGGAGGGGACAAAGGCACCAGTTGGAGAGGTAGAGGTGAAAACTGAAATCAGTCCTCTCTCAAACTTTGTTTCAGAATTCGGCGATGAACATACAGCTCTTGAGCTGAAACATATCTCTGCTGTCTCACAAACAGACACAAAACAGAACTGGGGAAAACATTTTTTTCTCATTCTCCTCACGTCTTACCTTTAAATGCTGCCTTCTGAAGTGTTAATTGTATTTTAATTTCTTTTTTTCAATGTAATAAAAACATCCTTACTGTAGCAGCATTAAAAGACAATCAGATTTGACTACTGGGAAAAGCACAGGAGGAATGCAAACAATCAATAAAGAGTTGACAACCTAGAAATTCTGGTCCCCTTACTAACAGCAGTGTGTATACAAAATCTTCTTCCTATAGGTTATACACAGGCTTTTTTTGCTTATAAGCATCTTGAACATCAATTATCCATGCAAGTTGGGAAAATAAAAAACATAATGGATGCTCTCTTACTCAAGGCAAGTTTTGAGAGAAAATTAGTGCCCTAGATGGCAAAACATTCAAACTGACTATAACTCTGTTATTGATACGAGCTTTTAAATGGCATATGATACATCCAGATTGGTTCAGTAAGAAAACAGGTTTAGGGTTGGATGGTAGCTGAGATTTTTCTCTTGTTTTTATGGCTAAGGATAGCCAGATGGATATGGATTTTATTATAGGTATTGGCAAGTTAATGCTGCTGAAAGCCTGACACATGATGCATTGACTCAAAGTTGGAACATCAGGTTTTCACCAACATTAAATTCAAGCAATTTTTCTGAAGCCTGGATGTGCCACCATAGTTTGTATATTACATACCTTAAATGAAGAGAACCCATAAACACTAGGAATTATTCTCTCTGAAGTGAAAAAAAGATGAGCAAAGAGCATTCTCCACAAGAGAAGAGCCAGAACTCTTGAAAACTTGTGCGTGCAAACACATATGCTAAGCTCTGCTCATCTGCACACCCTGCTCACAGGCAGGTCTCAGAGCACACTGCCCTCTTCACATCCTCCAGCCTGGAAAACTGGGGTTTACTGTCGGTTTTCTGCCTTCCAGTCCAGTCTCCAGACCAGGAAGAAGCACTCCAGTAACCTCAAAACCCTGCACTGTAGACGAACCCCTAAAACATATGTGATTTGTTGAAAATACACGTATCATATTCATCAGTTAAATCCCCAATTTCCTAATTCAGGTATGAAAACAGTGTTGGCTTGGAATACCTGAACGAAAGTGATAGGGCTGGACATGAATAGTCTCCAAAGGAGTCCCCTCATGGGTGAGATTTCCTCATGGGTGAGATTTATCTCTGTTTCTTCATTTGTAGCATAGACAAAGGGAGTCATTTACATTCCTGAAAGATTTGTCTCAGCAATTTCCCTATTGAGACAGTAGAGTAAGGGACAGAGGAAACTAATCTATTTGTGGCTTTAAATGGTACACCAGAAACTCAATAAGCATGGGCAGGTACCTGCCTGGGAAAGCTGGCCATCTGATTTTACATATGCCAAGATGAACATGAGGAAAAAACCACTATAGACAGAGTGGGGTTAACAAAGAAAGAATTCTGGCCAGTAAGAGAACAGAGTAACTCGATCAGTGCACGTCTGTGCAGCATGACATGTAGTTGTTAACACAAAGGATAAAAAACTTTACCATTAATATCACTCAATCTGCAGTGATTAAACATGTCTCTGGGGTTTTTCCTCTCCTCTCATCAGAACAAGAATTATTCCTAAATTTGGCCACAATCTCTTAGCCAGTCTCACATCTGACCCTCCCCAATAACACAGATTTCAATTGCAATAGTGAACACCAACCATTATCTGAGTCCTACAGGAAGGCTTACCTGAGCTGAGCCAACTGCAGCAATCAGCTAAAAAAAATGACTAAAAAGCTGCTGCACTCCAGCTATAGCAGACAAGGTCAACGTTTTTCTGACTAATAAGGGATTTGGGTCAGGAGGCACTAGAAATGAGGTAGATTTTGGACGCTGCTTCCACCGAACCTGGGATCTGCTCGGCTTGCGGTGCCTCCCAACACTCAGCAGCCCAGCTGGAAGCCATAAGCAGCTCTCGGCTTGGGCTCATGACATCACTGTGGCACTGAGCACATTTTTCACATACTAAGACAGCACAGCTACAGGCTGATAGCAGGAGGAGTTTAATAAACAGCCAAACTGCTGGCTGCTGGCGCTTCATTTCTGCAGGTTAAGCTGTTTGTTTCGTTGGGGTGATCACATTTTTCAGCTGTAAAGAGTTTATTAAAAAAAAAAAGTCATTGACATTACCATTGGTTACACCTGCATGTCAGAACACCTAAACATTAATTTTTGAAACACACACAATCCTTCCAACTCCTCTTTGGTTTTCTAAAAGGAAAACCAAACGTTTCTGATTGTAAATTTTACTCAACAGTATCAACCCCCTTGTGAAATGTGCAGAAATTGCAAAGAGCAGTTTGATAAAGGAAGGCACATATTTAACTTCAGCAAGACCAGCCCCTGGGAATAACATCGTTTTGTACCACAGCACAGGCAGTCTTGTGAGAGAGAAATGAATCAGCCACATTCTCTGCCCTGTAGCCTCATGGAAGCTATACTGAACCACGGGCTGAGGGGCCAGCTTATTACACCTTTGGGAAAGAGAAATTACTATAGCTGAGGAATTTTGCAGTGTGCTAAGAGGTTTCACAATCCCAGAGCAGACAGAGATGGTGAAAGAGCCTAAACCTGTCAAGTTAAAGGAGTAAATCATCGCTCTGGTCATGTGTCTCTGGCAGCCACCACCTGCTGGGCTGCAGCTGGGCTGCCTTTCTCGGTGCTAAGGGAGAACAGCACTGCCAAAGCGAGAGAGAAGGATTTATCCAAGGGGAAACAAACATGCACACTTGTACAATGAGCCGCACTGGTAGCGCAGGTTTTAGACCTGAGGGAGAAAGGCCAAGACTAAACCTAGAGCTCTGCTCCAGCCCTGCAGACACCAACAAAACTCATGGGAGAAACCCATATCCTACCTGACACAGAGGCTATGGTTGGGCTCCTCAAAAGAGCTGGTTTAGAAGAATCCCATCTGTCGACTTCAGAGCCTGAGAGTTCAAGTCTTGCTTGTGACCTTGAGTGAGAAATGCATAGAGAATTAGTCTTAAAACTCTACTTAAGTGTACTCTATATCGACAAGGTAGAAGTCAACTGCTCAGCAAAACAAACTTCTGCCAGGTTCTTTAGGCCATTTCTGAAGATGGCACAGTATCGGACCTATGCTAACAAAATGCTTTTAATGCAAAGTTTTAATGTTTCAAAGTTCAGCTGTGTAGCTGGTCACATCTACAGGTAATTTTGAATTGAATTTTTACTGCAACAGAAAGCATTGGGTGCCAGCAGGACTGAAAGACAGAAGGCAGCTCTATTCTTCTGCTGGTTATGAGGGAAGTTTTTAAAAGCTTCCAGTCCATTTGGGCAAAGTAAGCTAGCTGCAAAGTAAATCACTAAAGATTTGCTACACTTCATGTATAACTAAAATGATACACTGCAAAAGGTGTAAACAGCACCATAGCAGTCACAAGTTCTGAATTGGAGGAACATGTGACCAAAACAGCTAAGGATGAGACACGCTGAAGCATAAGTTTAAAAAACAAATGAGAGGCTGATATTGTTAATATAATTTTTTTCTAAATCAACAAGATGACCAAGTCTCAGTTCCAGTGGGACTCCGATGTGCCAAACACAGCACAGCTCAAGTGGTTACTACTACTTTAGTGTTCCCTACCGATTTTTTTTTAACAGGATGGCTACTGTGAAGTGTCAGTCTCACGTGAGCTAAAAAAGCTTTGAAAGAGGAAGACAGCATTTTCTTATTCTCTTATGCAGCAGACAGGCAGTTTAAAAAGACTCTTGTCTTCTACCCAGTCATGGTCCCTAGGGTCTGATTTAAGATATCTGAACTCCTGGGTGTACTCTTAGCTATTAAGGCATGATTTGACCTCGATTTCCAAGCAGCCATTGCTCAAAGCCTTTGCATTCTTCTTTGAATTGTTTCACCTCTTTATGGATTTTTCCAGCTGACCCTTTTGATCCTATTTGAAGAAGCTGTGTGGGGGAAGTTCATTGCATGAAGGAATATTAGGTCTGAAGAACAACAGCTGTAGCTCCAGCAGAAGTTAGAAAAACTTTTATATGGCATTGTTTTCCTTTTAATTCCTATGGAACTGCCTTCTGAGTGCAAAATATGCTTCGCAGTTCATCTTAATTCTCTGATGACTTTGCCTTTCCCCAGCCAGCAGGACAACGATTTTGCAGCTGCTGCTACTGCACCTAATTTATCAGCAGCTTCCTTAGCCGGTGCTTGGAGCACTGACAATTGTGCTCATAATTCACCCAGAACAGGGAGTCCACTCCTGAAGGAAACAAGAGCTACACAGTGCCCTTCTGCAGCGTTCACAGCTGTGGGAGATACTCGGCTGGAGTGGTTCCTTCTCCCACTGATGCCCACTGCCAGCCCCCCATCCCTGACTGCTCTGGTAACAGTCTGGGAGCAGAGGCAAAAAACTGGAAACAGAATGAATGCATTCTGCCATTTTCCAGGAGTTACACCTCCTCTTACAGTGGCATTAAGGTCAGAAATAATGACAGCTAGCCTCACAGGGGGCTTCAGTGGTGAGGAAAGGAGCAATTGGGATTTATTTCGTTAGGTTACCTTAGACAGTCTCCAGTAGAATAACAATCAGGCCCAATAGAACATACTACGAATGGTAATAGAGTTTGCAAAGCTGAGCCATTTGATGCCAATCTAGAGCTAGGCAAGCAATCTGAAACCAGCTTTTACACCAACTGCAGCTGGGGAAAAGGAGAATTGGGTTGGCACCAGTCCCACAGAACACGTGTTTCAGTATTACCGCCAGCTGTAGCTCTCTTACTTCACCAGTCCTTCAGGGTGCAGTTTTCATGTTACAGCTAAGCTGGAGTAACGGGTAGGCAACGCTGGAAGGGGGAGGCATGCTTCTCCCTCTCATCCTTAACACCTGGCTATGGATTCTCAAGGCATCACAATAGCAGCTCTCATCTGACCCCTGCTGCAAGCAGGTAGGTAAGGGTATATTTCCACAAGTAAACACAAGGGATCAGCAGCAGAGAGGCTTAAATAATGTGAAACTCAGTGCTCAAAATTCCCATTTGATCACTGCTTTAGGCAGACAATGCTGAAAGCAGCAGACCTGTTGTCCTCTTCCCTGCTACAGCCACTTCCCTTGCACTCACTCAGAGACTCAACCTCATCCTCATCATGAGCACAAAGATCAAAATACTGTGTTTATTATTTGGATGATCTAGTTGAAGATCTCTCTGTTCATTGCAGGTGAACTAGAAGACCTTTAAAGGTCCCTTCCAACCCAAACGATTCAAGGATTCTGTAAACCCTATTCCTTCCTATAATAGGCACCCAGCCTTCTCTTTCCCCTGCTGTCAAACCTCATGTTTCTTCCCCTTGACATGTGGGCAAAACTCAGGCTCCAATTTAGTTTGGCATTTGCTGTCCTTCAGGAACTGATGGTGCCCCTCAGGCACTCACTTTTACAACAAGAGCCACTACTTAATCTCAAGGAGCAGAAATCATTTAATGGCCTTTGTTTTAAGAAACAGTTTGCATGCTTGTCTAATTATCCAAAAGGCACCTTATCCCCAAGGGGGTTCACCATCTCCAGCTACCTAGCAGCTGGCCAAAATCAGCCAGCTCCCCAACAGCAACAGCCAGGATTGCCATGGCAATTTATCCCCTTAGAGAATGACAGTCACATCTTGTCTGGTCATGGTTGCTTTTCATCTTCAGATTCCCACCACATGGATTAAAACAAGCAGGACCAAGGCTGAGTCAGGAACTCATAACAGATACTGGTACAGAGTCAAATGGTATTTATGACCCATAATTTTACTTTTTTGCTCATTCCTCTATTTCCTCCTGCCCCTATCCTTTCACATAGTTTAAAGCCATAACACTCATTAGAGTATTTCAGCCCACACACATATTTCCAAGCAAAACTGCATTATATCACTATGTTCTATATTAAAATGGCCAGATATAAACATGCTGCATTACCACAGCACAGCATTCATTACAGATACCTGCACACCAACAAGTACAAACTAGCACATAAGCTGTTTCTGTGAAGGAGTAAGTTAACATCTTGTACGTTCCACATGCTTGTCTGTAACACCTTCCCACTGCCTCAAACAAGACACTCACTCAGAGACTTTGATCTTTCACTTCTGCCTGTATTTTTCTGAAAACTAGCACTTCTTTTGGGTGGTTACTGACTCCTGCTATTTCTTCCAAAGTGTTGCTCAGCTGCTTGTCATGAGTTACTGTTTCCCACATAATTCATGCATCTCAAGCAAAATATAAAGATGCATAACAGCAAAGAAGCAGGTGTTCAGAAAAACCAAAATACTTTTATTTGGCAGAATCCATGTGGCAGATACTTTCAGCTAAAATAGCCTTACAGGCACAATTTTAATTGTACACAGTATATAAGAATGAGCATACATTTTCTCTTCTTTTCTTTCACAAAAGAATGTCTGAATGTCAGACACTATGCCTCTGACTCTTTAAAGCAATTCCCAGGAAGGGAAAAAGGAGGTGTACACATGCCCCCATCCGAGCTTGGCCAGTAGGACTGTTCCATGATGATGGCATTATTGCAGGACTCAGAAGATCAGGTACTAACCTTTGACACAGTATCCCTGCATACTTCTGGCCAATCACCTCATGCTTCTGTAATGAATGCTGATAATTACCAGAATGCTGAGAAAACAAATGGGAGCTGATTTTTTATGATGAGCCACAGACACAGGGGGAAATTTCCTGACCTGCCATCAGCCAAAGCTTAGTCAAGAATTAGGAATGGTTAATCAGTGTGGTTTACTCAGCATGCTACTGAGATTAAGATGTGCTACAGAGTGATTAGAAATAGGTTTAGTGAATCCAGGGATGATCTCAGTATTGCTCCATAGTGCAGTACTACACTGACAAGCTGTGTTATCCGGATCCTCTATGCTATACATTATCACAGAGTAAATAACACTGCGTTTACCGTGAGCAATTCCACCACACTGTAAAGTTCACTCATATTTCAACCTCAGCTACAATGCAACCCAGCTCAGCAACACAGCTCTAAGAAGGGTAGTACTGCGCACTTTGGCAGCCGACCATCATCAAACTATTGGAAGTGTTACATAGCAAAGGGCAGTCGGTGCAGAGGCTTCAACCCAGACCACTAACAAGTTCATCTTTGTGCTTTTTAGCACAGTCCCCAGTTGTTAAGGAAAGACTGACACTTAGCAACACTCAACAATTAGCAGCGAGATGACCTGCAAGTGCAGATCACCACCTGGGTTCACTGAGACAGCAATTTCCAGGGACCCCTGCCGGAAGCGCTTTGCCTCCTGGGATGGGACCATTCAGCTCTTAGCTCTCCAACCAGACCAAGATCTGAAATCTTCTCAGCAATAATCACCAAGTCCATGCCAGATTTTTTCAGGGCTGGCAGAGCAGTTGCTGGCCACAAAAACAGACATGCAGAAAAAGCTTTGTATATTTACAAGAAAAGAGAGAACATTAATTTGAAGTGAAGCAAGGGAGGGTGGAAGCACGACTAAGCTTCCCTGCAAAAGTTTAGTATGATCCCAGAGATGAACTAGTTAGATTAGGTCCTTCACAGCAAAGTAGTCTAAATATCACAAGGCTCAGGACAGGAAGCCTTGTGAAGACAAGAACAGCATTCTCTAATTACCAGCTTGCCCGTATATCAAGAGCATTGGCATTTGCATTTGGGAAGCCACCAGAGCTTATTTAATTCAAGCATATAATAACCCACAGCTACTTCTCCAACCACTCCCGTCAGCCAACGAATTACCTGTGAGACTCGGAATTCATTTAGCAACATGACAAATGGGCTTTGCATCTTTTGCTTTTGGTGTTTACCCACTACTGAGCAACAGGAGAGGCTACCGCATTCTTGTGGGAAGAAAATGGCGCATGGAAAACCAGAGGCAGCTGTCTCCCTTTGGGGTGAGGCCGTGGCTAGGTCTGACACAAATGGTTTAAATACCAGAGGCCTGACAAACTCACCTGGAACATGGGTGGCTAAGTTATGTCCCCAGCTGTGCTGAACTGCCACAGGTCAGTCCGTCGCTGGCTTTGGCAATGGCAGCAGGTCGGCATCCAGAGGACCCTGCTCAACAAGCCTTTGGATTCAGTCACCCTTTCCACATTAGGGATATCAAACCCTGACAGGAGACTGCCAGAACTGTAATTGTGGTAAACAGCAGGGCAAAGGGTTCAGGCAATGAAGGCTCTCTTAACCCATGCAGCAAATGGGCTGCAATGATGTGAGCATCCCAGGAACCTCTGCTTCCCAAATCAAAGTCGAGGCATAATTCCTCTATTAGAAACAAACCTTTAAAGAGTTAAAGTGCTTACACTATGACTGCAGTGACCTCGTAAGAGTCAGCCTCCTAAAGAGGGCAGGAGGAGCTGATGGGATGGTTTGGAAATGCGATTTTTAATTTCACATTGCTTATGGAGCAGCTGTGTTTGAAGGTCAAACACATGTTGTAGGGAATCATAATTAGTTTGAAAAAATAAGTTCAATTGAAAACTGCTATATTTTTCAAAGCTTAGGTGAACAAACTGAGGAGATTTGCCCATCTTGAGGGTAACAGGGCCAGTGCAGATCTTAAAAAGAAAAAAAAAAGTGATGCAATACTGTAGAAAATAAAAAGTGAAAACATTTATATGACACACAGAAAAGAAAACTACACAGGCTCATTCTACCTAGGGACAAAGAGATAAGGTAGAAAAATAAAGCTAAAATAGTAACATTAAGGACATACTTGAAACAATTTTGTTACATGCAGGGTTGGAATTCAACTCAACAGAAGGCAAAACATCTTTGTGAGAGAAAAATACCCAAGCCCTTGCCCTATGCTACTTTTATCAGAACATAAAATCCCTACATGGGAAGATCTCAAGCAGACCTAAGTGTCACTTCATATTTCCACATTCACGAACGTTTCTCTGTCCTAGGAGTGGGAGCTTTACTCCTTGGTGAGAAACTCATTTCTCAGGGAAGCCTGCTCTCTCTCAAACACCATTTTGCCAGATCACAGTGGAATCTCTCTTGTAGCTTCGAATGGAAAAAATCCAGTTTATGAGATCACATTTATTTGTGAGTGCTTGACTGTCACTATAAGCTATTCAGCCATGACCTTTAGGATTTAGAGACAAAGTTCTACTCGTGCTGCCTAACCTGTTTTAGCTTTGGAATTGTGCCAGACGGACATCTAACTGCAACTATCGTAGGAGTAATTTTCCAGCATGTGGATTACTAGCATGTGTCCACTTAAGATAATTTTATATGAGATCAGAAGTCTTACAGGTCACAGTCTCATGGTTTGTCACTTGGCTCAATGTCCTTTATATCTAAAATCCTGATTCATATGGTTAGTCATGATCTTTTCCAACATATAAGTACAGAAAGCCAAAGAATATGGTGCAGGGATGATCAGCAGAAAGCTTTGCTATATAACTTTTTCATTTACAGATAGAAGAAGAAAGACTGACAGAATTTTGGTACAAGATTAGTTACTTTGTGATATAGTTCATGTTCAGTGCTGTAGCCTTGTAATCCTTTTTATATATGAGGAGAATCCCTCCATAAGCAGGAAAACAGTACAATCACTTGCTCGCTATTAATATTTGTATTATTTCAAGTCACATCTTTTGAACAAATCATGGAATCTGACTGCAGAGTTTCAGAAATTTTCAAATCTAGGTATTATTTTCTCCTTTGCAGCTGTCTGTCCTAAAAGCTCTGTGGCAGCCCTCTCAGCCACGTAAGTATTTATTAGTGTAGGTCTCCATCCTTTCCCAGTGCTTGGCTGTTTTATACCTGTCAGCCTCCATACCTGCCTCTTCCTAACCTGCCACCATCCCAAACATATAATTCTGAGACACTGGCTAAGTGCCCTTGAGAAAAGAAATTCAACCAGTTGATATGACCAACAGCTTAACTGCCTTTTTTTTTTTAACTACTGGAATAAGAGCAGAGGAGTTTCACAGAGTCTCTCAAAGCCTGGGTGGAAAACCCATTACTGCCCCATATAAACCACTAAGACAGTCCAATGGTTCACAAGTATCAAAGACATCAGGAGCTGGAGCAATCTCAGTCCTCCTCTGTTCCTAGCTGAGGGGTCCCATTTCTTCCCTTGCCCCTTTGAGACAAATTCAACTTGTTAACCCAGCAGCAGCTTTTTTTTTTTTTTTCCTGTTGCAAACATGCTTCACCTGGCTACAAGGGATTCATTGCACAACAGAGCAAGGCAAAGCCTAAAACTTGCAGATACAGCTATAGTACGACAGGAGAAAAGACTGGACAGGGTAAATGGGTTTTCTCCTCACCATCAGGCATTGGAATGGGCTGCCCAGGGAGGTGGTGGATTCTTGGCTCCTGGAGGTTTTTTAAGATGAGACTGGATGTGGCACTTAGTGCCATGGTCTAGTAACTGCGGTGGTAGTGGGTCAAGGGTTGGACCTGATGATCTCAGAGGTCCTTTCCAACCCGTGTGATTCTGTGATCAAACCCTTGATGCCAAAGTTCCTGGGCTTTTTGTCTTACTTCCAAACCTTGTTAGCCTGATTAAAACAAGCAAACCTCAAACATTTCAGTCTACAGGTAAGAAGTGCTTCCACCCTACAAATCAGACTGTAACTCAGACCTTCTTCAAAGATGTTCAGCGTAATTACACTTGATCATGTCATCTCTGTTTTTATTTCTAAATAAAGATTTTCCAATTAGCTGCAGAATACTAAATAGAGTCAGGTCATGGAGACATTGAGAGAAATGGATGACCTCTTTAAACTAAACTTCACAATCTAGCAGACATGAGATGTCACTCATTCCTGTTTTGTTGAGCGATTTTAAAATTGGATATATTATCTAATAGTGACACATTTTTCAGTAGCTCAAATGCTTATGAAAACAGCCAAGTGTCAGCCACACAAGTGTGTGGAAACTCTGCAGGACCTATTCCAGTAGTCAGTGTCTTCATTTTCCATTATTTTTTGCTGGGGTTTTTTTCACACTTAGAGGAGCTCTTGTTACATATAAGTGGAGTAAAGCTTCCAAAGATGCTAAAAGTGTTAAATCAGGTTCCAAATTTTGCAGAGTCTTCCTGCCAGACATTTCTTGCAAGTTACATACTCCACTAATGGGTTATTGAAGGTTCATGTGGTTTTAGACCTCAGTTACAACAGTGATTTCAGAAGTTTTAAAAAGATACCAAATACCATGTACATTCATTTCAGAAAGTTTATTGCACCAAATGCCGCAAAGAAATAGACCAAAATGATAGCGTACATGAACAACTATAAGAAAAAAACCCATGTAGTTTGACATCAGTATTCAGTCATTCCTAAAAAAGCCTATGTTCTCCAAACATGCAATAGCAACACACATTTTTTTCTACTATGAAAAACCTGCTATGTATGTCAAATTAGCTCATTTGACCTCCAAAAAAAAAAAAAAA
>VXAY01002648.1:1263183-1301982 GCA_013399855.1 Oxyruncus cristatus
AAAAAAAGGAAAATATCTAGACTTTATTCAGTAGTTCAGACGATTTTTATTTGGATCCTTTTAATTGAAGTTATAGTTGGGGGTAAGTGATCATTTTGTGTAAACCTTATATACAAGAATTTGGTGCATCTCAAAAGAGTTTTTGACTTCAAGAGTAAAGATGCATAGAGCAGTAGGGAGTGGGGAAGATCAATCTAGAATTCTGGAGGATGCTATTAGAAAAGTGAATTACAGAATTAGTGTCTATTAGTTTTTTTGGGGCAGAATAAAATTGTATATGTTAGTTCAGAGAGTACCTACTTAAATTAAAATGTTTAATTCTTGGTATTGTTTGGGGTTAAAGAATTTATTGAGATTAAATACCACATTTTAGCAGTTCACTTCTCCTCTCTGCTTAGTCTTGCCTGAAAAAAAGCATACATTCTTTAAATTTCACTGTGTAAACTGCAGTTATGTGGGATTTTGGAAAGACTGTGCACTCCCACTTTATCAAGAAAGTACGTATTTAAGTTTACAAAAAACCTACATAATACTGATAAAAACAACTTTGGAATATTTGAAAATTAAGCTACATTATCAATTTTCAACACATCTGTACATTCATATCACTTTTCATCCTATTAAAATAAAACCAGAAACATGCCCTAAAAATGTCTAAAAAACACATCTGTAAATACTTACTGCCCTGTCATGCCACACCAATTTACATAAACATCAAGATGCTACCAAAAACAACTTAAAGACTTTGAGTCAAAAAAAAAAAAAAGCCCTAGAAAGTGGAATCCTGTCAACTGAGGTAGTACATTTGGTGGAGAGGGAAATATGTAATTAAATTAGCTTTCATTAGCATAAAGCCTTTTAAAGGTAATAAAGAGCTTTCATTTTGAATTTTCTTTCCCCCAAAACTAAAACTGTAAGAATAAGATGGTTCGACATGTAATTTCTGAAGAGCAGCAAAGTGTTAGAGAAAGCAGCAAGAACTATAAAGTTTTAGCCTGGGCTGAAGAAAATCCAAGTGTTTTTGACCATCAGCTCACATGCCACCATAAGGTTAATTGATGTCTTGCCAAAGGGCAGATTTTTTTAATTTTTTTTTTTTTTTCAAATAGTTGATGTAGTAAAATCCAGTATTACTGACTATGGTATTAATATTGAAATCACTGAATGTCTGCTGATCTCTGACTTCTTCAGTACACTCTGTGACGACAAAAGCACATCTTCATGTTAGGATCTATTTCTTTGAAGAACTGTCAGTGTCTGGTCAGACAAAAACCCCAACTTATACTTTAAAAAACTGGAATTGACTTTTAATGATCTCAGCTACTATTTAAGAGTGACATGAAACAGAGAAAATACATGAGTATTCCTATATACACTCAGGGAAGCAGTTTCATAGTCTTACACATGCACACGTTCTCCATCCAAAGGGTAGCTTAGGAATATGTGACTTGCTCTATGGTTCTTACTTTGTCTTAACCTTGTGAAATAGAAAGCAGTATCTGCTAAAAGCTATATGCAGAGGTAAGTTCACTTTCCAGCAGATATCCAGAGACAAGAAGAGTTTCCTTAACTACAAGCAGGAGAAAACCTGAACCATAGAAATATTTTAGCCTTTTTAGGCAGAATACTAGGGAGAAGTATGAAAATGCAATAAAAGTAACATTTGGAATGTCAGGTCAGAAAAACAGCATAGAAGGAACAGCTTTAGAAGTGTTACCAGAATATTAAATATTCCTCCACATGGAAACCACCTCTTTTCACAGTAGGTCAGTCTACCTATTTCCCTCAAAAAGCAACACAAGGTTAATCAAGACCCCCATCACATTTAAACAATTCACAATATGCACATTTCATTATTTCAAATCATTGAAAGTTTACTGTAGAAAAGTCCAAACATCAAGGTAGTAGGAAATAAAAACACTTGCAGTAAAAGTGTGTCCCTTCAGTGTTAAAAATCTGTAATCATCAACAAGGAGAACTCACAACTGGTGACCAAGAGTTTCTTATAAGAATTCACTATTTTCAAGCAATTGTGTTGCCAGCAATCTGCTTGCAAGATGACAATTTCAGACACTGCATTCACAGTGGCTCACAACAGAACAGTCCAACATTGAGTTTTCTGTTTAAGAGTGTTTTGATCCTTTGTTCTCTCCTCAGTCTGGTCCGTAGTTTCATATCCAGCTTAACAGTGCTTGATGCAAAGAAAGTATTTTTTTACATTCATTTTAATCAACCACATGAAAACAGTGAAATACAAAATTTTATTTTGCTTTCTAGAAACACCAAAGGCCAGTATCAACTAGTGGAGAAGTAGTTTCTGGTGTCAGAGTAGTTAACCTATTAAGGAAAGGCACCTGGATGATAGTTCAAGACTTCTGTAGAATCAAAAAGAGTAATTGCAAACATTCATAGTAATATCAAATAGTGGGGTTTGCCCCCTACATTTCATTTTACTTCTAACAACGTTCCTCTTTTATCGAGCGACAACTGGTAACTGGAAAAAAGTAATACTTTTGACTAAAGGTTCGGTAGGGTTTTTTTGTTGTCTTTTATTCCTCCAATAGGATTGTCTTCAGTTTGCGCCAATGGCTTGGTGTATGTGTGCATGGACACGTGCTGACAGCACTGGCATCGTTCAGAAGGTTTTCAGATTCATACTCCTTGGAGATGGTAATACTTGATGACACCAAGACACAGGTTTAGTTCCCAAGACTACAGTCATACAGCAACTCAAGAGTTATTAAAGTTGCATCAGCAACAAATGTAAACTTGTAGCAGAAGTTCCATAAGGCTTTCCCACAAAATCCCTATCTCGGAAGTCCATTCCATTCCAGCTCTAGCCATGGGCCCATTTGAATGCCTCCTCGTTAAAACAGAAGCAGCCACAGCTCTCAACCTCTTGTCCTTAAAGCGAAAAGTCACATCAACCTCATGCACACCTCCATTTCCACATAACATTTGGCTGCTGAATCCAGGTTCCTTGTTCCGAGCCCATCACTTCTACTATACAAAATCATGCGTATGCTCCACAAGAAAATCATGTCCCACCTAATACACTTGTGTATAGGAATGCTATATACAGAGTTTACAGCTCCTCCTCCTCCTCCCTAGCAAAGAAACATACACCACACCACACTCACAAGCATAGTATTACAAAATCCATTCTAACCCACTTGTTCTTTTGACTGGTACTTCATGGTTTTGAGCAGCGTTTTGGATGGCAACTCTTGGGCTGCCACATAGTGTTAACTTTTGTCCTCTGAATAAAAATAAAATACAAGGATGCAGTCTCTTAAGTCAGAAGTGAGATCGTAAGAAAAACCTGAATGCCTTTGACATTATGTAAACTGAAGTCCTCCGATAAAACATCCGGTTGAAATCAGAATCGGAAGGTGGTAGAATGTACAGTCATCACCTGCTTTCCTCAGTGCTCCCCTTTACCAGTGTTTGGCACCTCTGTTCTTCATTCAGCATTCCCATTTTCTTAATTTTACTTTAAGGGAATGACTATCCTGAGAGTTTAATTTATAAGAGTATTTGAGCAACATATGGGGAATGAGTACTTGCTATAGCAGCCAACAAAGGCAAGTCATTGGATTCAATCCTAGAAATTAAAAAAAAGAGAGACTTTAAAATATACAGTCACCTTCACAAGAAAAACACAAGAAGATATTTTTCATTCACTTTAAAGAATCTCGAAGTGTCTTGCTATAACTAAATTCATTGTTTAATTATTATTTATTGCCATTACTCATAACGTACCAGTAAAGGTAGGTAATAGTGTCTAAAATCAAGAAGTATGCTACCATTTAAGTCAAAAGACAGCAGTATTACATTCTGTGCTATATAATCTTTAGTAGTTTAAATAAAAAACCTTTTATTTATTTGCTAAGCTATGAGCCTTAGCTTGTAGTCTTCCCAGTCAGTAAGCACCAATAAGCCCAGTTTGAGAAACTACTAAGTATCAGCTTATGGAAGACTATGCATTTCAGGTTTTGAATATAACTCAGTTCACTATATAGTAGCACTTCCTTACCAAAAATTACCAAAATCTGGAATTATTAATTATTACACGATAGCAGTTCAAGAAATGTCTCTCAAACGCATGGGTCAGTTTCCAACCATTTCTAAACGTGAAGCTGCTCAGAGGCCGGGATGTACATATATATTTATATATATTTAACACATATATACACATTGAGAAGAGTGCTTATTTCAGGTTTACACTATTTACACCTACATTTCTGTATATGAAATCTTGAACAGTCTGCAAAAAGATGAATTAGATTTAATTTACAGTGCTAAAAAGCATCTTGAGAATGTGTATTCACTTCTTCCCCCTTTTCTGTTGTCAGCAGGCACTTCACTCAAGGTTATATGCTAATCAAGTACTATTATTAGGAGACAGCTGCCCAACAGGACACCTGTTTGTTTTTCTACATCTGCTTTTTGAGGCCCTCTCTTCCCTCAAGATACAAATGTACCACCTAACCTTCCAAAAATTCTGAAGTATTTGTTGGGATGAAGTTTTCATTAAGGAGATCACAACAGAAGGGAGTGCGTATGAATGCATGGATAACTTTCTAATGACCAAAATCCAAACATTCTTTATTCTGAAAATTTAAGAGTAACAAGTAATTTGCTCTTGCTGTAAAAATGCCTCCTCCTGATTTCCCAATAGCTGAGTGGAACCCATTTTCACACCTTATTAGGCATATGAGAGTGCTAAATATTAAGCAAGTCCTTGTGAGAACAAGATGTCAACATTCAAATGAAAAGGAAAAATAACTGCCCCAGCTTTTGTCAGTGGTTAAGACTGATACCTGCAATACTCACCCCAGTACAATTCCTAGTTCTTTTACGTGCACTCTTGTATGTCCTCGCAGATATTCTGAAAGCATTTTGCTTTTGAGATACATCTCTTGTAGCCTATCCTCAAGATGCATTATGCACTGTAAACACAGATCAAAAACCTCAGAATGGCTTTAGCAAGTGCATGCAAACATTACAGATATGTAAGCATATCACTTTACCTTGTATCTTTGCTAGAAGATAAACTAAATCCATACTCCAACATGTAGAAGAGGCAATTAGTTTTGCTACAACTGTGCTACAAAGATTAATCAAAGTTACAGTATCCCACAAAGACGGAAACCCCTGATAGAACTAGGGCATCCCAGCTCTCCTGGCCAGCCAGTTTGTTGCACTAACTGCATATCCATTTTCCACTAAAGTAAGCCACTGTGTTTCTGCTGACTTCACCAGTTTTAGCCAAGTTCAAAACCACTCAGAACATCTTACTAAGAATCAAACCAGAATTCTTGGATCAAGATGTCTTTGTTATAAATCAATACTATTTTTCTGAAAGACTTGGTTTAGACAACAGTTCCTAAAATTATCACTCTAGCTCTAAGGCTCTAGTGCCATTCAAGAAACTAACACTCAGGAAGTAGAAGACACCAGTACCTTATTCATCAAAAAATTGTAACTCTTTGTTGACAGCTTTACTGTAGCAGATAAGATACAAATCCATTTTAGGCATTTATTTTTATTATTTCTAGGTACTTCTAGTTTAAAATTGCTTAAACATTTGGTGTTGATTGCCAAAAGGTAATAGTTCAAGTTGAAACATCAGTTTAATCACACCCCTTTTCTTTCAGCAATGGAATGCTAGAAATGCATATTATTTTTAAATACAGTCATGTGATGCATGGTAACTTCTCATATATCAACTACAAGAGAGCAGACGAACTTCAGCCTCAAAGAGAAAGAGGGGTTATTTTGGTAAGACAAGGTCAGTAGTTAGCATGTCTTCGCAAGGCAAGTAGGTAAGATGTCTTATCAGGTATTTTGTTCTAGAACAAAAGGCACATTCAGTTTGATATATTTCTTCTTTTCATAAGGCTGACCACTTCAAAAAAGTTAAATTAGTTCAGCTCTCCAAACTCTAGGAGATGAAAGCAGGAAGTGCATGCAGAACCTCACATTATGAAACATATAATCATCCAGCAAGAGTAGACAGAAATTAGAAACAGTGGCAGCAAACAGCTTCAGGCCATTGTTCCATGTACTTCGAGTTGAATGAAAGCCATAAGTATTAGAAATGATATCTGGTAAAACCTGTTTTGTTAATTAACGAAATAATGATGAAAAAAATAGACTCAGGCTTGCAGAAAAAAAAAATCATTTTTCTGATTGTCTAGAGCAAGATGAAGATTTTTAATGATTTTTTAATAGCTAATACCAAGTCTTAATCATGGAAGATGAAGAGGCATTTTAAAAAAATTTGCTACATGGTAGTAGAGTAAAATAATTGATACCAGTGCAGGAAAGGCAAAAGTTTTTTGGCGGTAGTTTGATCTATTTGTTTCAAGCAAATTTTCACTCAAGTCATTATAATCATCACACTTCTGATTGTGGCCAAAAGGGAAACATTCTTATTGTTTTCAGTACAGGTAACCCTAATGCAAAAAGCCTATGACCACTTCCTCAGTGGTTCAGGGGAGTGTGCAGCTGATTCACAAAGCAACAGTTCACTATATTTCCATTCCAGTGCTTGCATTAAAGGATTATGGGGTTTTTTTTTCAAGTTGTGAGGCAGCAAGTAAGAAAGAATAACATTATTTTAAAAGAGCGATTGTTTACATAATATTATCTGCTCCTCCTGAATATCAGCAAAGAATCAAAAAAGACATTTCTCCCCACAAGCTTGGTACATGAACCCCTTTTGTTGAAAACTTCCACAAATCTTTTGTTTTTAATGTTAGCTTCCTCTGCAGTTTTTCTCATTAACTAAATGGAAAAAAAAAGTCAAGTTACTTCTAAAAATAGAAGAGTAGCTTAAAATGAGTTTAAAGGTGGAGGTAAAACTTTTGGCATACTGCTGAAATGCAGCAGTTGCAATCATCACTTCCCTCTCACCAGGGCATACTGCAAAGCTCTCTGCAGCACTGTTACCAGTCAGAAGTGCCAAAAGAAAGATATCATCACTTGCCTTTCATCTGGTTGGGTTTTGTTTTCTGCTGTAGCAAAAAACCCCCAAAATACTTATTCATCTGAACATCTAAAGAAACATGCACTCCTAAAGGAAACTTCAAACATACTGCATTATGCTCATCTCTGCCTGATATTAGTACATCAGTACATACGGTTTCTGTCCAAATTTAAATCAACAGAAATGCTACAATTAAAAAGTCACACTTCTCCCCCTAGAGTTTAGTAGAACACTTAACTGCCATACACTGATGTTCTGTTTTAGCAGAGGTGCAAAATCCACCAACAGAAGGATCAAAGTGTCTCTAACATGGATTATAGAAAATTTATCAACTACTAGCACTGTCACTTCACTGTTCCTTTTTGTAAGAAAAAGCAAATAACCTGAAAATCATTCCACCTCCAGACCCCTCCAAAACCATACAAACCATACAGAAATTGCATACACAAATCCCAATGCAACATTGTAAAGAACACTTCAGTTGCAGAACTATTCAGTTTAAAAATGCCAGAATTTAAGGTGTGACTGTGCTAGTGCTAGGATATAATTTCAACCAAAGTTGCATATTTTTCAACGCCCAGAAGAATCCAGAGATGACACTGGAAAACGTATCCATACATTTTGCCTAGCACTTGACTTCAAGAACGCAGTGTAATCAATACTACTAATTTTATCCAAAACACTGCCAACTAATACTACTTACAACTGTTAGTATTTAGCTCTATCTTTCTCTTCCATCTGCTGGCACAGTCATCACACAGGATTCCTACAAAGTTTCTCAAGGCTATCTGCTGAAGGACAGATCAATTCTGCTAACTGGAAAAGGGGTGACTATTGGAAAAAAAAAAAAAAACAACACT
Organism: Oxyruncus cristatus; assembly: GCA_013399855.1. Lineage (NCBI taxonomy): Eukaryota > Metazoa > Chordata > Aves > Passeriformes > Cotingidae > Oxyruncus > Oxyruncus cristatus. The sequence continues at coordinate 1,271,038 of VXAY01002648.1, forward strand.
GCATCTCCCCTCACCTACAATCGTGCATTAAAAACTGTATTACAATTACTGCTGTCAGACTTGTGGGTAATTTTGTTGTAATAGCAAAGCCAGCGTTACTGATTTACTCTGACGAACTCCACAACAAATGAGGACAGGAAAGGATGCTGTGGGACAGGGAGGATGCAATATGACAAAGTAACATCCTCTGCTGCAACCCACCCGTTCTCCCAGGTGTCTCATCCCATTAATCCTATGGAGACATCAGCAAGGCTACCCAAGACAGCACTTGCTGACAATGGTGGCTAAAATATTCACAAAATAGAAGGGTCAGATAAACACACAGAGGTACAATTATTTGAAAAGCAGAGAGGAGGTATCCACTGCATAAGGTTGAATAGAAAGCCCAAGAATAGAAAGTTGTATGACAGAAACAGGCTTAGGTAAATAGACACTTCAACAACTTAAAGAAGTGTGGAAATCATACAAACAAAAAAATAAGAACTAAATTTAGGAGTCCTAAACAAACACATGAGGACCATGCTAAAACTGCCTAAAAAATTTGAGGTGTGGCACATGTATTTTCAAGTAGTTAACTTCAATTTGATCTATTAAATGTAAATTACAGCTAAACCAGTATCCATTACTGAACCGCAACATGGATTCTTTTCAATGTGTTGTAACAACTCTGCATTATTTCAGGCATCAGTTCATTGATACAGCAACACGGTATACAAAACTCTGCATCTGCTATCTGAGCTAAACCATTTTCATCAGCTTCAGTCTGCAGCAAGGAAATACTTACAAAGTCAGCTGGGACGTTGAGTTTGTAAAGCTGTAAAATAGACTGCAATAAACTGGATACTTGACTTGAAACCAAAACATCCTTGCCTAACTTCATACTGTCCATCATCTTTCTCTGGCTTGTAGCTACTTGTACGTTCCATTTATCTGTGTCTGCAATAATGCAGACAGCTTCTGCTATGGGCTCATCTAGCACTGGATGCTGCAACAGAAACAAAATACAATTATGTGACACTTCCATATGCATTTCCACAGCTCAGTTTGAGGTTCTATTTTTATTCACACTGAGGTAGGGAATAAGAAAGTGATTCAGTGTCCAACAGGGAACAAAAGGCATCTCAAAAAATGATAAGGAATACCAACTTCAGTGACAGGATTTATACTCAGCAACTTTGGATCAGGTCTTAACTGCCAATTTGATCAAGGCATTTAGTTTTAATTAATGCTTCAAAATCACTACTCCATTTTATTTTTCTTCACATATTCCACCTACCCTGAAAAGACAAATTTCTTTCAAAATGAAGAGAGTAATAATAACACTAATCCAGTGATGGTGAAAGTACGTTCAATGTTTCAGAGATATGTGAGGGATTTTATTATGCAAAATCAAAAGCAGGGTATCACAGAATAGTTAGGGTTGGAAGGAATCTCTGGAGATCACCTAGGCCAACCCCCCAACCAAGGCAGGGTGCCCTAGAGCAGGTGACACAGGAACACATCCAGATGGGTTTTGATTGCCTCCAGAGAGGGAGACTCCACAACCTCCCTGGGCAGCCTATTCCAGTGTTCTGCCACCTTCAATGTAAAAAAGTTTTTCCTCATGTTAAGGTGGACCTTCTTGTGTTTCAGTTTATAGCCATTACTCCTTGTCCTGTCACTGGGCACCACCAAAAAGAGTCTGGCACCACTCTTGACCCACCTTTAAGATATTTATATGCATTAATGAGATTCCCTGTCTTTTCTTCTCCAGACTAAACAGGCCCAGCTACTGCAGTTTCTCCTCGTAAGAGAGATGTTCCAGACCCCTAATCATCTCTGACGGCCTTCACTGGACCCCCTCCAGTAGCTCCTTATCTTTTTTGAACTGAACACAATATCTGAGATGTGACCTCACTAGGACCACGTAGAGGGGCAGGATCACCTCCCTCGACCTGCTGGCCACACTCTTTGATGTACACCAGGATACCACTGGCCCTCCTGGCTGCAAGGGCATACTGCTGGTTCATAGTTAACTTGTCATCCACCAGTGACGAGAGACAGAGACCAATCTGATGTTGTTTCAAGAAGTTACACACACAAACATCACTGTTTCAGATATTACATGCAGTCATGCCAGCAGGATGATTCTTAATTGCTATAGAGAAGCTGCTGACAATTACTAGATAAGCATTTTAAATTGCATGTTGAGGTCAGACAGTTATTTCAGTGAAAGGTTAGTTATAAATTCTATAGTTTAGGAGTACCTATAACAGAGTAAGAACATAGCAAAGTTCTTATCCACAGACACTTACTTTACGTAGTCAGCCATTTCTATTACAGTCTAGTATCATACAGGCCTCAACAAGATTTTACCTCCCTTGCAACACATGCCACTAAGTGGCAGAATAGGATGTTTCAACTTGCATATCATTTTTCTGAAATACGGAAAACTGTCTGCTATTGTGACGGAAAAGAGAAGCTGCTTGAGGTTTTGTTTTTTCTTGTCACTTCAAGTTGCAAACAATCTTCCTTGTGTTTATCTTTGAAGAGAAGCCTTAAGAGAGTACAAAAGAAAGCACACAATTCCTGTGTGAACGGGCTTTGCATATAACGAATTAAGGGCTTACACCTTTCAAGAAGGAAGACATGGCAGGTGTGGTTGTTCAGAACAGGTAAATAAAAAAGAAACATACTGAAATAATCTGCTTCTGTAGATCTCAGTAATATCACAACTCCTGCTATGACTCAGAACAGTACTTCAACTCACGTGCATTGCATGAAGTAGATCTGCTAGTAGACACTGCTTGAGTTTTTCATCATTATTTATTCCATGCAGCACTAGATCAGGTATATATGTATGACAGTAACCACCCAGAAGCGATCTTCCAAAGTTTTTCACACATTGACTGCTGATGGTATTTGACCTGAAATATAGAAACGCAAAGCAGGTAACATTCTTGCTCGACAAACTGCATTCAGATTTTACATGAACACAAAGTTAGGTTTATCACCCCTGCTTCAACTGCAAATATTAATCAACAGCTGTACTCAAAGTACATGTAAATGTTCACACCAGTAAACATTTGCTGGTGCTCTTCGAAACAAGAATTTCAAAAGCTTAAATTCAACAATGTACTGATTCCTTCAAACTCATAAATAAGCAAATTTACATTTATTAGAGTTTGTGGTATGTAGGAGCTCCCTGTTCTGCACCTAAAGAATCAGCTAAATTTGAGTTTTCTCCAATTCTCATGCTTAAGGTAGGTCTAGAAACCTACTTTAACCATCACCAAGTTCCACATGCACTATAATGCTCAAAAGATTTCAAACAGGATGTCCATATTTATTCCAAATCCGTCTTTGACTTGTCAATTACGTCAAATCTAAACACTTATCTCTTTAAACAAAGTTTTCCTTGTCCTCAGATGTTCTGTCTTCATGTCCACATTAAACATTACAGGCAGTTTTTATATAAAAAGTTTGACCCCTTTTTGTTAGACATTTGAACCATACCTTTGTTACAAAACTTCTCTAAACCTGCTGTCTTTGTTTTCTTTTTGCCCAATCTGTTTACAAGATTTCTAACCACATCAGTGTCTGTTACTGATTTGTTTGCAAGGAACTTAGTCAAGACTCCAGAGGATTTCAGACTTGAAACTCTGAAAACTTCTAAAATAGCAACAGCTTTTGGCTTAATTTAATTCTAAATTAATCAGACTACCTTGGTAAAGGAAGTTCCACTTCTGCAAATTCTTCAAGTCGTTTGCTGACATTATCACGATGCACTTCATCAGGGATACAACAATCACCTTCTTCATCACTGGCTCCAAGAGCACTGTCTGAACTCTCATTCCTTGGAATGTCCCCTTCAACTCTGAAGGAGGTTTTCCTTCCAGCATCCCCATAGGGGACATCTTTAGCACCTACTTTAGGGGAATCCTGTTTGACAGCAGAATCTGCTTCTACGCAGTCAGAGGAATAGTTCTCTAAGTTGCCAGAGCATAACGTTCTATTTTCTTTTATGTTTGGCAATTTTACAGTTTCTATGTTATCCGTAGGCAAAAGCAGTTCACTAGATATTGTATTCTTCAAATTTGTTTCAGTTCCTTTACTTTCTATATGTTGGTTAAGTATACTGTCCTTCTCCTCACATGGTGGGATTTGTGCATAACAAACATGTTTACTGAGGGGTATAAAGGCAGCTTCACAACTGTCTTCTTGACTCTGAGAAGCATCCACAGGCAGACCTGGGGAACTTGAGGCACAATGTATTACCTCTGTATTTTTTCTGAATGCCTTCAGATTTTCTTCCATTTCTGTTCCACGAGTTTCTAAGTCTGACTCTGGTGACACAGAACTTCCAATCTGAAAGGTGACCTTTTCTAAGTGGGAACTCCTGTGACCAGACCTTTCAGGACAAGGTAAGGCAGATGATCTACTAGAAAACTGCTTTTCTGCTTTCCTCTCATTCTGGTTCTTGTTCTTCTTTACATCCATTACATCGTCTAATTTAGATAACTCTTCAGAGTGATAGGATACTATTCCTGTTTCAGTGACAGTTCTTTTCCTACCATCAGCTCCTCCTTTACAGAAACCACTAGTTAGACAGTCCACAGATGCTTCGGAGCTCTGACTGGCCTTTCCTATTGCTTCCTTCTTTTCTTTCGAAGAGACCAGGACAGCATGAGTGCTTTCCGGGTCATGCACCCACTCTACAATACTTCTGTCATTCTTTGGAGGTAGGATTGGAGGCACAAGAGCAGGTTCATTTTTAACAGTGACAACCACATAATCAGACTCCTCTACCTCTCCCTTTTCTAGTGCAGTTGTGATCTTGCTTCCATTTAGCACTTGCTCTCCTTCTCCAGCCTTCTCGCTCCATGTCAGCTGATTTTCCTGCAGCTCAGAGCACCGAATGAAGTAAGTTAGAACATAGAGCAAGCGCTGCACCAACTCCTTGCGTTTTCCAACAATAACAGTTCGAGTCAATCTCACAGGAGATCCTATGGCACCGTAGAGATCACCTACACAGGAAAGCAAAAGTTCCACAGGCTTATGTTTGATTGTAATATAACCTACACTGGTCAAATCCAATACATTTTGAAACAGCATTTACTACGGACACAAGTCAGACAATTTCTTTCACAGTAAATTCATAAAGGTTTGAAAGAATAAGGAAAGACAAAGAATTCCCCTACACCTAGCTTTAGTCTGGAAGTGTTTTGGTGTTTTTTTGTGAGGAATTAGCTGCTATTACTCATTTTCTTTCTGTTCAAAGCCACTAGGTTTTTAATTCACACAATGCTTACAATGTATTATCGCTTGGAAACTAACACAAGAGGGGGGAAAGAGGAAAGTAGATCCAGAAAGACTCCAAAGCAAGCTATACTATTTTCTATTTTTCTACTTATTTTCTTTCACATCAAAGTTATTCTGCACAGTGACTTTTTTTCTGTTAAACACAGGCATTTTTACAGAGAACATCTACATTACATTTTTCATGACTAAGATACCAAAAAAAAGAATGAAATATTAGCTTAATAAATAAGGTTCAGGAAAAAGAGGCCTTATTGAGCAAGGCACAAGGTATGTACTTGGAGTCGACCTCAGCAACATGAGCATTTATCTGTGGCAGGGGGCAGTGGAGAAATAGAAAATTTTGCTACTTAAAGTACAACTGTAATATGAAAGGTAGGCACTACAACATAATCTGTGTCCCCCCCAAGAACTACTTCTTTATTAGACTGTTTATCCTGAAGAACTGCTTTTTTAACAGAACTAAGGTCATACACATCCTACTTTCAACATATTTGTTTGGGAGAGTGGTAGCTATCTTCCAGTTGCTTATAATTATCTATCAGCTACAGGGTTTCTACTCCAAAGTTTGGGAAAGTAAACATAGCTAGCCAGTAAAGGAATGTGCACATACTCTCTCAAAGATGGGCTAACTCAAGAAGTGTTTATTACCAGGTTGAGTTAACCCGGTTGTCTTCACCTGGCACCTGTTAGAAATACCAACTGAATTGTCTTTGCTTAACCAAACTGTGACTGATCTCCCCAGCACATAGGAGACAGCCAGCAAAAGCTCAATTTTCTTCAGCCACCTTAAGTGTTGAAAGCAGACTTCTCTGCCTTGAGACTTTAATCAGCTACCTGCTAATCTACTGGATTGATTTAGGTGCTAAATCCTTGCTCTGAGCTGCTCAAACTCTGTTCTGGATGGAGTTTGCCATCAGGATTTTGTTCAAGACCTCAAGAAGCAACATTATATTAAAATTATAATCAGAGCTTCAGAAAAGTTTCTACCAAGGGCAAGGGGGTCTCTGGCTTCAGTATGAGGACACTAACACAGCAAAAAACCTCCAAAGGCCCAGCCTCCTCCTCACTTTACAGAACATAAAAGGAATAAGGCTTCTGACTCCATTCCTACAAAACAAGGATCAATGAGGCAGTAATTCCACCGCTCTCACCGTCTCCCTGCCAAGATCTGCCATTTCTGGTGATTTCAGTGATGCACTGGAGAGGCTGCTGTGTGGTGGCATCAGTGGTGCCATCTTCCCGCAATTAGGAACACCATTGCAACCAACCTCATAGCCTGACTTGCCAGGAAATTCATTTCTCAGTAACCAAAAGCAGGCTTCAGACTACTCAATTAACCTCAAAGCCTGGTAGGCCACAAGAACAAGCAATTTGGAAAGGAAACGGGAAGATACTGCTTTACTTTTGAGTTGAGTAAAGTTGCTATGGAAATCAGATTCAGGCTTCAAGTTCATTTGCACAATTGGTTTTTATATAAAACCATTAGTAATAAGACAGTATTTGTGATCTTCAAAACATACTAATACTTGTTACTAACACTATTACATTGAAGCTGATGTTTAAGAGACAGTATGTCTTCCTGACAGTGAGACTTCCAGTTGTATCAGTATGTAACTATAACTGGTATGTAATATGTAATGAAAATAGAGGTCTGAAGGTGGAAAGACAGGTATTGCAAAATCCCTTCCTTAATAAAAAGTCATTTCTATTTTAAGCACTAAGACACATGATTTATTGTTTTTCCTCCTTCCTAAAGAAGGAGACCAGCAGAGGGCAACATTTTACTGTCATGATCAGTTTTTGCAACCACCTAATAATGGTTTTTTGGGCTTTATAAAAATGAAATGAAATTGAGTTCAGGCACCAAGAACTTGGCAGGGCAGAAAAAACCCAGTGGTGATTTCTGGGAGCGACCATAAGAGCTGCTGCTGAGCTTATTCGTCTGCTTCAGCTGGCTTTTATAACTCCAGGCCTGGCTCTGTCCTCAAAACCATGAACACACTTCTAATTTCTCCTTCTGTCTAAACTCTGCATAATGTTTAAAAGACATCCTAAGCCAGGAAACAATTCTACTACAGCTACATGACCAAGGTAGCAATTATTAGTTTCATAACAGTTCCTGAGAATAACGAGTATAACAAACAATTAGCAAGAAACACAAAGAGTAGCACAGTGTAAAAGTCACATTATTGCTTTAGTGTGCACATGTGTTATTTTACATGGCAATACAGTATATCAGTTAAAGTGAAGGCAAATCGATGTCAGACTCACATCTGCTGCCGAGAAGGAGGACTTTTACAGGATTTACCACTGGCAGAATTATTCTCTCAGCTTTCACTCACCTACTCATTTGACACCAATTGTTTAGTCCCCTGTAGCAAGATAACTTATTAGCTATAAATTATTTGTCAGAGAACAGCCTGAGGCATGGGGCATAATAAAGAAAATCTTGGACCAAGCCCACTCATGTAACTGTGAATGGAGGTATTGCCACTGGCCAGACTTTTGATCTGCTGTCTTGCTGTCTATCCTACTCCGTGAGAGACAAAAGGAGGTAGAACCAGTGCAGTTGCAACTACAAAGGGCCTCCAAGACCAGATAACTCCCCTCAATCCAGTCTATTCACTCTTGTTCTTTCCCAAACTGCTCAGACTGTTCACAGCAGTTGCACCATCTTAATAATTCTATACCAAGTTACTTAACCAGACAGTGTAACAGAGGATGACAACAAGGAATAAAGAATAAAAAGCAGGATATGCAAACAGGCCTCCAAGCACTCTGATTAACAAGGCAAAATGTGACCTGGATCACAAGTGGCTCCTATCTCAATGGAGTGGATGTATGAAGGTGCTAGTTACAGAGAAGTCTGAAGCTTTCCATTTCCTACTCACCAAGCTGTGCCCAGAGAGGGTTATAGGGGTGGGATTTTGCCAGCATGTTCACAGACTGTGATGTGCGCTTCTCAGAGAAGGCCTTGATGGGAGGATGGTCAACTGGCATTACTGTTGGGACCCAGGCCAGATGATATGTCAGCACTGCAGTCAACAAAGCAGCAAAGAACCTAGGAAAAAAAGAATATGTCCAAAGTAACATCAACAAAAGAATATCCCATTAAGTGCTTTAACGTATCCATATGCGCCGGGAAGAACACAAGCTTTTTTTAAGAAAAAAACAGTGGGAGAAGCTTACTGATTTTTGTTGATCTGTTCTATCAGAAACGTAAATTCTTTTAGAAAACGCTGGCATAGTTGGTTTTTTTCCAGGGTACTGGACATCATATTAAGCCACACAGGCTCTGCAATCCTTGGAACAGAATATAGGTTCCAGATGGTAACTCTGCGCAAAGAAAATTCCCAAAAAGTAAGTGTTAACATACACATTTCAATCTTGCAAATAATTACACGTAGGCCCTTTCCTCTTCTATTGTCCATTGATTTTTATTTATTTTTGCACGATTGAGGAGACTAAACAAACTGGAAGAGTTTTTTCTCTTCCAGTAATTACTAGTGTCCAGGACACTAGTCTGTTTAATTCAGAGTATCAGTAATCTAGTGTCTTGATATGAATTACATATTTGGCTGCCCTTTCTTGCATTCCCGTGCATGTCTGATTCAGAGAAACCATCCAGAAATAATTTTGAGGGGAAAAAGAACCCATTCTATTCATTGCAGGGATTTGATTCTACATTCCATATATTACAGAAACTCCATCCCACTAAAGACTTCTCTCTTGAGACAACTTTCTTAGCCTCTAACCATTCCTTTCTTTCTTAGGTACTGAAAACAGAGCCTTTGATTGCATCTTTCTTGCCATTTACATTGTTCAGCATCTATGGCTAGGAATAGCCAACTCCTCCACCTGAACACAACATCAATCCACTCGACTACATAGGTATCAGCAGAAGTCAACTCTTGACGAGATCTTAATAGAATTTAACTGACAGTTCCAGGAATACATGAGTGCAACAGAACCACTTTTACTCTCGTTAGGAAAATGGCTGAGCTGGTTTTGCTGAAGTTTTCTGAAAACATTTACCCAATATCCAATGCAGAAAATTCATTCATGTTAACTTCAAGACTGTCTAAAATATGAGACCTTGCATTCAGTTGCTTATAACTGGAAGTGACAAATATCTTTTGAGGGGCATGAAAAGAGCTCTCCTTGTAATTCAGAATTCCATCAACTCACCTGAATTCTCCCAGGGCATCCATGACACGGCTGATATAAACCTGCACTCTCTGGCTGGATTCTGCTATTTTTCTACATGAGATCATGGCCTTGATTAAGAGTTAAAGACACAAAACAGCTTCTTAAAGGATTCACATTCTTCATCTTTTTAAGCTTCATTAACATGTCAAAATAACTAAGTTCTAGCCCCAGTCCTATACAGCTACTCAGGACAGCAACAGTTGCCAACCTCCCTCCACCTCATGAAGGACCAATCCCTAGTACTGGGCAAGGGGAGAGAAGCGGACATTTCTGAGAGACTAAGAGGAAGAGAGCAACAAATATTTAGTGTCTCTCTTTTAGAAACTGCATGGAAGGATAGAATACCATCATTTCCACAGTCTCTAGGGAGTTAAAAACCTCATAGTGAAATATGGTGAGAAAGAAAGAAAAGCCACCCATAGCACAAAACTCTCCATTCTAATTCTGTCTCAAAAAGAAACCGCACCCCTTTCAGCAAATGCTGAATTCTTACACTGGGCTCAGGCTCAAGACTGCATGTGTAAGGAGGGAGGCAAGCTCAAAACCACGCACCTTCTCCCACTCTTCATCTATCAGATTCTAGAATACATCATTCTGATTGACACTTATTTTTCCACATTATGCCAAATTAGTATTCTGTACCTTTTCTATTGCATATTTCAGCTTGTTCATGTGAGATTCAAAAAGAGGAAAGTGAGAAAAAAAGAAATCCTGGAAGTTTCTCTGTGCTTCTTCTTTTTCAGGCAGAGAAAAGATTATGCTGATTGCAATTTTTTTCCTCCGAACCATCGCAGGATTGGAGCTGCAGTTTTCATCAGCCATACTAAACATTTCTTCAGTGGACCTGTAAGACAGATTTGTTAGGACAGTTATGTACATACTGAGAGATGATTCATCTTCTATCCATACCTCTCTATATAGTACAAGGTCTCCTTTGACTGACTACATAAGGCTTTGCTGTCTTAGTCTCTGAACAGAGGATACCCAACATTTCGATGCACAAGACCTACTCTTATTCAAATAGGAGGAAGACAACCCCTAGAGAGGCCCGGTGTGAACAGTTTTCCTCTGAAACAGAGTTACTACAAATTCCCTCCTGGATTTATCTTTGAGGGATATAAAGAAAAGGAAATGGAGATACATCACACAAAATCATTACCAAAAAAGGTTAAAGTAACTTCAGAGCTCTGAACTGCATCTACCACTCAAGCTCCTGTCTAGGTGCTCAGCAGTGTGTCCATGATGCTCTTGAATCTGTACTGTTCCTCATGAGGGAAGTTGGTAAACATGCTACCTATACTGTTCTGGCATCTTAAGATGGATCTTTGCACTTAACAATGCAAAACAGAACTTCCTATTTTAACTGAAGGCAGACCTCAGTAATTACTGTGGAAACACAAACTTAATGCCTACGAAAACACGTGTGCTCAGCTCAAAGTTGGGTAGGCTTCAGCTTAAATTATTTGTTTTCTGATTAAAATCATAAAAAAAGAAAAAAACCCAGACAAATAAACCCAACAACAACAACAAACAAACCCCCAAATGAAAAAAAAACCAAAAAAAACCCTGTGGCTACTTTACAACCATTATTATTTTCCCAAATTCTGCTTATTTCCTTGACAGTTCTGCCACATTTCCTTCAACAACCATGTCTCTTCAGTATTACACATGGGTTACTACTAGGTTCAATACCACTCAATATTTTGATTATCAGCCTGGCCTGTGGATCAAAACACACCTTCAGTGAGTTTGCAGATGATGTCAGATAGAGGAAAAATGGTCAATAAACTGGAGGGCACCGTCCAGAGAGGCTGTGGAATCTCCATTCTTGGAGATTTTCAAGACTCAAATAGACAAGATCCACTGCCACCTGATATAAATTCCAAGCACAGGCAACTGATTTTGATGATATCCACAAGTCTCAGCCCACCACAAGTTTTACTGTGATTATACAAAACCCTGTTCTTCCATAAATACTTGCATTGCAGTGCTAGATATTGATACTGCTGGGTTTACAAAATTATTTTTTCTTGCTTGAAGCATCCTGATCAACTTCACTAAAAAAAACACCTTTCATATATATCATCTACATAAATAAGTAAAAAACAGTATGGACAGAATATCTTTTGGTAGGAACTTTAATAACAGCTTTTAATCTAGTGAGAAATTATAGTGGGGGGAAGGTTAAGAAAGACAAGAAAGCCATGAAGACATTCAGAGCAGCAGCTCATGTGGAAATAGGTTGATTTTGGAGTTTCTTCATAAGTTAAGACTGCAATACCAGTGAGTGGTAATTAAAAGCTTGAAGTCTTTTCATATCAGAATTATCTGGAAATGGAGTCTGTGGTATTTATAGACCACTATGAAGCAATTAACAGAAGGAAAGACTCAGAGTTAAGCATTCATTCTACATCCATTCTAAAAATAACTGGTTTACAGTTTAAAAGGTTTGACAAACTTAAATATATAAAAGTGTCTCATCACAGAGGTATGAGTCCATGAATACAGGAAAAAACACAAAATAAAACCCCAGCAAAAAACAGCTTGTGGGAAAACAGAGTTCAAGACAAAAACATAACCTCATTTGAACTTCAGGAACTTGCATGCAGAGACAGAAATTCCCAAGGAAGTCGGGAAAGGATGGTCAGTCAGCATCTATGAAACATCATAAGCTTTTCTATCGCTTCCCAGGAACAGAAAGTGAAGAACTTAAGTCTGTGAGAAAAGCCTTTTCAACAAAGTTACTTCATCTAGCTTGCTTGCCAATTGATTATGAGGAGTTCCAGTAGGCATCTCATTTTCTTTGAGCTGTTAGCCTAAAATATTAGTGACAGTGATTGTAGAATCTTGGCTGTGCAAAATGGAAGTGTAAACTGTGGCACTGAAGTATTCAGCCGGAAGCCTACTGTTTCTCTAACAAGTGAATCAGAAAACAAGTATCTGAAGAGGCTTTTTGGCTTAGAAAAAAAAAAAATAAAAAAAAATCACTGTCTAGAGCTACTCCTGAATTGGGAAAATAATAGTGTCCTGTTTCCAGTATCCTTCCCCAACACAAGTTCTGCAGTGTGGAAGAAAAAGCTTAGTCCCTACGCTGAACAAGCAGCCCGAAGAGGCTACTTTCCTCTTAAAAGTTTGTAACTTGCAGACATTTTGAGGAAGTTTAGATTTGTGGAACTTTGGCTACTCCTTAGACTGGGCTGAAATTGTCGTATTTACCCTAAATGTTTTAACATGGACTGCTTTCAGCCTAATTTCTTTAGGCAACTAAACTAAAAAGTACTTCAATTTACTGAAAGCAAAATGTTTACTAGCTTGTTCTCAAATGCAAGTGTGATTTAGGAAGCATGACTGCTATATTAGCATCATGGCACGATTCTTCATGTTAAAAGTGATTCACTAAGAATATCCAGGAAAAGCTGCAAGTGTTGACACTAGGGAAAAAAAAGTCTTTTCAAAAAGGGTTTCATTTTAATTTTCACTGACAACATACTTTAACTGGCAGATTTTAAGCTTCCCTTAACTGAAAACAGTGAAAGGCCAAAGAGCAGGAATTTCTTGTAGCTCTCCACTAATTCCATGCTGTCTCTGGGTACAGGTGAATGAGTAGAGTGAGAAGATAGTCAAGAACCATTTGATATTTTGCAACTGACAAGGGAAGAATTTGCTTATTAGCTATGCAAAGTCTGCTGCATTCCATGCTTTGTTATGCCACTGGGCTACAAGAGCTAGTAAAATTCCAAAACAGAAGCCAAGCTTTTTGATCACAGCTTTTTTTTCTTCCTGTTTTGGCAGAAGTCACATCAGGAACATCCTGTACCAGCCAAGTGAGTCGTCACAGGCTATTACTCCAAAATTTCAGTAACTGTTCACTAGTCAGACCTCATTATAGTATAATGTAATTATGGCAGCAGTGCCGTTACAGTCCCTTTCATCTCAACAGGATGCTCTGCTCATTCAGAAACAGTTTAGTTTGTTTTTCAGACTATGGCTTCAGACACAGCCTATATATTAATCAAAAAAGTATATTTCAAAATCGGACTTTGAAGTTTGTATTCACCCAAAACTTAATCTTTCTTTAAACTGGCAATCTTACATAACATGCAGAGGAGACAGACTAAGTCAAGAGCATTTAATAATAGGATTCACCTTTTTAAAGAAAGAGGCTTAAGGTCTGTTTAGCTTCAATTACTGCCAAACAGCTTTTGTCAAAAAAAAAAAAAAAAAAAGGTGTGGCACTCACCACCTTGGAATAATTCCATTCTCTAAACTCGTAGTCTGACTTCGGAGCCAGCGACGTTGGTAGCTGCTAGAAGATGATGATGAAGAGCTTGGAGATGGAAAAGGAGTAACCAGAAGACTGCTCAGAGATGCTATGAAGAAAGCAAGAAACGCCACAGATAATAAATTACAAAGAGTGCTGGTTAAATATTTTTCTTCATACTCTAACTGGGAACAATTGCTCACAAATATCGCCCTTGCTTGCTGATCTTTTTCGCACAACTCACTTGCAACAGGAGAGACAATTATTTTAAATAAATCTTGCCTCCTGAGGACATTCTTTTGTTATAAAGTCAGAGATCTTCCCTACTAGAACACGCTAAAATTTATCTTATTGTCATTAAAAGCACCAAGAGGTGTTGCCTTCCTATTACAATCAACAAGACTTCTGGTCTTCTGGCAACCTTTTCCTATTCAGTTCAAAAAAAGATTCTCTTCACTTGCTCTAGTAAAGGCTCCAACCAGTTCTTCCTCCAAATTATAAACTGGTTAAGGACCCAGAACATGGTGGCTGTAAACAAAGAATATAATTACAAATATTCTTGCATTAAGGCTTCAGGCAAATGCAGAAGGAAAACCACCCAGCAGATCAAAACCATTGTGGGTTTACATGTCATAAGGTGCCTATATTTCAGGTGAATCACCGCACCAAAAAATTGTAACATAATTACAAAAGCAGGCAAACAAGAGACAGCAGATACCTGACCGTGCAATGCCGCTGTCCCTGTCCTCATTTTGTCCTCTGCTAGGCATATCAACAGGTGTGCTGTGTGCTAAAACAAACAGATCAGATCAACAGAAAACATTACAAAACTCATCATGCTATTTGTCAGCATTTAAAAAAATGTTTAAAGGTCATACAGGAAAAGAATTACATCCTTTACTCTTACTGCAAATCAGCAGTATGATGTGAACAGGGGTGGCAGCAAACAGTATTATCGAGTATCATGTTACTAAAGGAAGATTATTTGCCCCAATGCCAACGTAAAAACAACTCTAAGGAGCTTAGGAACACAAATACATGATCTGCATTATCAGAAATCAGATATGCTTTGAAAGTGAGGGCTGGTGGCACCCTCACCTGTCACTCTTGATGAATTTTTTTGAGTGTGCAAAATTTTCATTTAACACAGGTTAACATCATACTGAAACAGTCAAATATAAGGTCCATTAAAAGCTTCTGTTTCACTCCTCAAGCAGAGATTTACTGTCCTCAAAGCCTCACAGTGAGAAACATTCAGCCTATGTCATATTACATTGAAGTGTTAGTAGTGCAGAGTCACTCAAATTGTAGAGCATGCAAGATTTGCAAAGGCTGTGAAGAAATTGCATTGGTATTTCAGTTCATATTTTTGCAATTAAGAGAAGTAATTAAGCCTAAGATCTACCCACCTGCATGGGTCATCATTATGCCTGTAAAAGGAGACTTTATGTAGCTTGAAGTTTTGAGAATTAAAGAAATTGATATTGTTAAAGAAGAAAGCCTTAGGACCTCCTAGATTCAGCTCAAGAATTAATTTTGAATGTCTGCCATCAAGTTAAAAAAAAAGGTAGCAAGAGGTAAGAGGAGAAAAAGTTGTACACCAGCAAGACACCTGCACACTAGCAAGAAACCAGCAATAAGCCAGGAAACATAAGTTCTCTAAGAAATATAAGGGCTAATTTATTATTAAAAACACTGCATAAAAATATCTTTAAAATTAAACATAGTAATTAGAAAATAAATATGGACCAAACCAAATCAATTTAGCCATTTTTTTTTGAAGAAAGATTTTTAAGTATATGCCAGATGCTTCTGTTGTCACTATTTTAGCCCTCTGTTTCTAGAGAGTAATTATGTATGTCCTGCCAGGATACAGAAGGAGCTGGATTTGTGTGTGCAAATGGATGGGTCACACTGTGGCTGGCATTCCAAACAAACCTGCAAAGAAAGAAGCACTGCGGATGAGCCGGAGGGGACCTCCTTCAGACACACCCTGCAGCAGTTTGCTGCTACACAGCTGTAACACACCTAGGAAACAAAAGCAATGTAGAAAAAATGCAAAAAAAACCTACAAAAGAAAAGTAAATAAAAAAAGGTACCAAAAAAGTAAAAAAACATGAGGTGGTGATGTACTGGGGAAAAAACCTTAAAACTTAACGAACAGATGGCCTTATGTTGTCAGAAAGACACAGAACCTGGAAATATTTACCTAAATTACTTCCACTGCGACAGGTTCCCAAACCATTCTGATTTGAGCTCAGTTTTCCCAGGCTGGGATCTTGGTTGATGTATTCAAAGCTATCTTGCAAGCTAAAATAGGGGAAAAAGCCAGTGTTCCTTAAGAATGCAACCACTAGGCACTGATATTAGCTTAAGAATTAGGTTCATTATATAAAAAAGGAGGCTGAACATGAACTTTACAATCAAATTCAAAGACAAGCAGGTTTCTGAAACTGGATTGAAACAGGCATTTATTCCTTATATATGCTCCCTCTTTAAATTATTAGAAGTTTCTTCATGTCACATTTGGGATTCAATTTATTCACATTTGCCCATTTTGGGGACAAGGAAAAACAGAACAAGTAAGAAACAGTGGATTTGTTGAAGGAAATAGTGTCACTGTAAAAAAAAGAAGTGTTCTTATACAGGGAAACAAAGAACTCTCAACAAATACACCTTCCTCCCATTTCTGACAGCAGGAAGATAAAGAGGCTTTGATTGTTCAAAGCACCTAACCTCTGAACTTTACTGCATGCCCTGGACAAATTAAAAAGCAGAAGTTTGCAGAGATTTTTCTTCATTAAAAGCTTGGGTAGCCTGACTAGGATCTATTAACAGAATCCTTCTCCACAGCTGCCATTCCTAATTTTTTTCTAGGACTACAAAAGGAGACACACTGACAGACAACTGCATTGGACAGGGAAGGAAAAAAAAAAAAAAGAAGTGTTCTTACTTATTGTTGCTTCCACTGAAGCTTCCTACCCTGGCTGAGAAGACTTTACTTATCATCAGCTGTGGGGGAGAGCTGAAAGGATAAACAGTCATTTCAGTGAATCATCAATTCCAAGTGCCTGACAAGAGAGTGCATCACAGAAAAGGACACTCACCGTATGTAGTGAATTTTCAAGGTGGAGCCTTTGTAACTCATTGCCACTGAGCCAAACATCATTTCTCCCAGCATATTGACATCAGAGGCTGGCCTGGTGTACTACATGGACAATATGGGAAGAGCAAAGTCAATAATAACTTGGCATATTATTTCAATTTAATATAGTGCCATAGCGCTACATTTTGAATGGGGAATGAATGTGGTTTTAACACACTGAATGCAAATACAAGCAAGGACAGCCAGAAGATGTATTCCGTTTTTCTCACTAGATGGGCACTATTACCCCTGTTCCAGGGGGACCTCCAAAGGCAAGAAAGAGGAAGAAAGATCTACTGCATTTCCAAAGAAATAGCTGTGTCCAGCAACATTCCCACATAGCAGAGTGTTTGATGAAACCTGCAAGTGTTTAACAGGACTTGGATTCTGTGGTCTGGATCCCCACACAAACTGCTTCCTTATCCAAATCAGTACATTCTTCTTCCCAGCCCTTACAGAAAGCTTCTTGGAAACATTTTTTTATTGGAAAATAGTTTGTGATTATACTTAGAAACGCAGTCTTCAGACCAATTGCTTATTTTGTTTCAAAGACTGATCATCAATAGCAAATACAGAGGGAAGTTTGTTAATTCTGAGGGAAATCACTTACCTTCCAGTTAAATATATTTTTTTCCCCATCTTAATCTATACATGCTGCAAATTACATTACATTACTTCTTCGGTAAAGTGGATAAATAAAAGCAACAAAAGTAATGAATATTACCTGATACTTCGGTATCTGTTCTTTGATATTTTGCATACAGCTTATTGTGGGACTATGGGAAGAAATACTGTTGTTCCCATTGCTTGCTTGGCAGCTCTTGGCACAAGTCTTTACAGAAGCCTCATCTGCCATTTTCTGAGTTAAAAAAGAACAATATGATAAAAACTATTAAAGTCAATATAAGAACTCCCATCTCCATGCCATACCATGGCATGAATTTTCTTAAAACCACATGAAAGCAACAGAAATTAAAAAAATTATTTGGTCTCATATCGGTTTTAAAATATTTTATAAAATGCCAGCATCAGAGCAAGTGGAGAACTACTATCACATCTACAATGCCAGATAGGTTTTCATAGTATCACAGACAGAGCAATTAGCCAGTTTCATGGAAAGATCATTCCCAAGCAATATGAATTACCCTTTGTAACATTTACCAAAGTTTATGTAAACAAAATCTCAGCTCATGAGTTGCTTGCAAACCAATTTTTGTAATCATTTGCACAATTAATCACTCAAATTGCACATAACTTTTGCTTCCCAAATGATTAACAGATTTCTTAAACAGAAGAACAGCCAGCAAAAACAAGGGGTGAATAATGCATCATTTGGTAGAATTAACAGGTTAAAGGCAAACAACATATTTGAATATTCAATGTAAATAAGCTTTACTGTATTTCAGGAAAATGCATGAGTGCACAGTATACACACACCCCGACTTCAGTTTAAAGAGGACTGAGCTTAAGTTTGTCTCAATTTTAAACAAATCGAGTTTTAGGCTTGCTGTTTGATAACATATCAAACAAACGACCAGACACTCAAAATCATTTTTAACATCTATGTGTTTACACTGCATTCTAAGTGCTTTGGCTGTTTTAAAAGGGTACCTAGTCTAGTATCTAGCTAAAAAACAGATTATAGCCTGTATCATGTGTTACAAGGGAGGCTATAATCTGTTTTATGTCAGTGTTGCATGGAGTTTGATCTGACATTTTTAGTTAACTTTTAGCTTAAAGTATCCAAGTAAGTGGAATAATTTGAATATTTAAATTAAGCCAGAAATATAATTCTTCTTCCCATGCTGTGTGTTTTAAACCAACTTAGAGATACAAAGTAATGACCTTGATTTTTAAGGGGGAGGAGCCGGGAAGCAAGGTTAACAGACCAGTCTGACCCATTTACCCTCTTAAGTAGATGATCAGACATCAGCTGATGATGCTCACCAGTCTTACTGATTAAGCACAATGGCACACTTACAGTGTGACTGAAACAGATTGTTGCCTTTTAAGCATCTTGATAAGTAATTTCTATTTCTAAATTTCTAAAGTCACGACTATTCTTATATAGCTTATACAGCTATATATATATAGTTCTAATAAACCATATTAGTCTAATAAGCTGAAGCTGTTGGTTCTAAAAAAGCCTCAAAACATATAAAAATTTGAAATAATTCAATGTAAAAGAGAAACATGGAGGTAGTAGGAAAAAACCCAAGCAAAAACTACTACAAAACAGGAAACACTACTGGCTAAGTTATCCTAAAATCACCTAAGTTTACTGAAAGCATTACACCTCAATTCATGTGTCTGGAGAGCAGCAAAGAGAACTTGCATCTTGACGGCATCTGCTCTTCCTTCTACGTGTGTCACCAAACTTACATGGCCATATATCGCCATGTGTCATTCTTCTCAATATGGCATGGTTAGCCAGGGGAGTTGTTTTAATTCACATAAAGACAACAACTTTACTAATCTAAACACCAATGGAAGAAAAGCACCTTCAGACATGTGGTAGACATTACTGGAACAAGGGGCCTGCACAGCCAGGGCTAACAACAAAAAGCAAACCCAGTCAACATTAAAAAGGCTCAAGAAATATTCAGTTTAAAAGAGTGCAGATTTCTTTACCAGAAAGCAAATCAGGTCTAAGTTGTTAAGTTTGAATACCGCATTTATATTACAAATACCAAATATACGTTCACAGGCTTTTTGGAATCTAACACACTCTTGTTGCAGCTATCGTGGAATCAAGATAAAGCAAAAGATCACAAGATTATCAAGTTGACACTGTCTTATTAGGACAAAAGCAAAATTAACATTTCATACCTGAACCACCGTTTCATCAATTTTGCGGACTGCTTTGGAATCAAATAAGACCTGCCTGCCTCTCCTCTCACAGTCTTGGTAAACTATCAGGCGGATTTCATTCAAGTCCAACTCCGAAGAGGACCAGCTACGGATTAGAAACACAAGATGTTAAAATAGTGTGTTTACTTTGCAGGTTCATTTAAGTGAAGAAACAGGTATTATGCAAATACAACTTTTACTCAGCATTTACAGTATCCAGTGTGTGATCATATAACTCCAACCAAAAAGGAACTCCAAAGGAGTATCTAAGCCCACTGTCACTGCTGACACAAAGGCAGGAACAGCCACACCAATTTTTATCCAATCTTTTTTCAAAATTTTGCAGAAAGAGAACACAAAACTTTGTCTCAGCAATCTGCCCCAGGGCTTAATTGCTCCTAAATTTACTCTCTTCTTTGTATGCAGCCTGGATCATCCTTATTGTAAGGTAGGTGTACTGTTTTGTGCAATACTCTCAGTGGCAATAAAATACAATGGATTACCATTCTCTCTACTACAGTGTTTCAAAAGCACAAGGTTTACACCCTCCCACATCCTTCTCTAAACAACAGAAACCTAATTCCTTTTGACCTGTTCCTGACAATATAATTTAAAATATTCCCTAAGTTTAAGTCTTGCAACTGAAAGACAAGGTTTCTGTTGTTCCATTATTTTTCCCCATTTTCTAAGACATTTCAGGGTTTACTGAGTAGCCATAGATTACTGAGATTTGATCTCCAACTACAATGAAGTTCATTTAGCATATGAAATCAAGAAACCACTGAGATTGCACCTGAAGAAAACAACTATCTGAATCCAGAATCTGCCCATTCCCCAGAGATAGAAAATGGCCCACGACTTGGCTCACTGCACTACAGCAAGAGACTGAGGAGCACAACTGCAGCATGGCTGCAATGCCAAGAAACCTTATTTACCAATTCCAAAGGGAGTCACTCTGCACATCAGAGCATGGAGGTTTGCTTGGTCTCAGCTTTAGCCAGAGAAAATGCTTTTCACATTATGTAGCTTACAAGCTGAAATTAATGGGAAAAACCTACTACTGCATGAAGCAGTGCCATGCAGCACTGATGCTCAACCATATTGCCTCATCCCTGACCTTGAGGGACTGCACTGAGGGGGGAAGAGTACAAATGTTATTAATAGTTGTTGGTTTAACAGACTTCAGTCAGGGCCACACTGATCTTCCACCCAAATGGAAGTTTCATTTAGGAATTTTCCCAAACTGTGCCCTACAGAAAAGGAAGGCAGAGAATTGAGAGAACAGCATAAAACCCCTATACAACCGAAAGATTAGAATTTCTGAAGCTATTTCTTTTTATTACTTGCTCTGTTAACATCCATAAGTGAGGTAAACACTTTCAATGACTGCTAGGGTCGGTAAGGTAACGGGATAACTGCTTTAGGAGCACACTCAGACTTTTAAATTTAAAATCATTTTAAGTAAAGCCAGACTAATTTCCTCTTTGTGCTCTTTCTACGTAGCTAAAGAGAGAAATAAGCGCAAATAGGCAACCTTTTCAAACCTGAAAGACCTCATTCTGGAAGGTTTTATCCTACTTTTAAATATCTTGGGGCAGAATAAGCCAGATATCCATTGCCACTGTAAGGTGTACAAGTATACTGTATGTACATAATATGCAAGGTTCCACTACACTTCAAAGCCAGATTATGGAATGCTGCTGAAGGCTGTTCTGCCATCCACAGTGAGGAAACTTCTTAGTGTGTTTGTAACATGTTGCCTCCAAAACTGTCAGGAGTGCCAGGCAGATTTCTTTTCAAGTTTTCCCTTTCAAACCGAGTCACAGCATTAAGTTCACCTGCATGAGACCAGACCTGATACCATTGTTGATAGTTGCTCAACAAAGATCCTACACACCTCACATATACAGAGAGCTGCAACTACACCATCTGTTTTAGAAATCTGTTACTAGTTTCTCAGCCCACTGCCTCTGCAACACTATCACAAAATCCAGTTATGCAGAATGCATGAGAAGTCAGAGCCACCAATACACTACACCCTAGCCTGCCGCATCAACGTGATGCTCTTCAGTAGCAGCTACTCCAGTATCTCTTCAGTTACACAGCTATCTATTTACTTACATACTTTCTGCAACAGATGACCTCAGGTAACTATTCTGTTTTCTTAAAAAGGCTACATCTCTTCTCTTCTTTTAACTACAAAGAAAAGGTACATCTCTATGGCCTTAGTTAAAATTCTATGCAAGAGCAAAGCCTTATTTATCTCCAGGATTGGCACAGCAGCATCAATACTTCAGACCACAGGACTGCAAGTCTAAAATGAGAAAGACTCATTTCAGACAGACTGAGCCAATCTGGCCCTGCATCTGCACACCGATGCAGGGTTGCATGCAGGTTGGGTTGCATGAATTCCGGTTTGCTTCCCTCACTATGCACTAAAGCAAACTTCATGTTGTTTGTGCGGTGCCAACTTCTGTATAAGATTTTATGCTGAAGTAGAAGCCAATTCAACAGCCTGCTGAGGTGCCTTTTCCACACAGCATGCTAGAACTAAAGATTGCTGCAATCTGTCGTAACTACAAACAAATTCTCTAGTACCAGACAGCAACAAGCTAAGAAGTTACATAAAATCTATCATACAGAGCCTTATCTGACTAATAGATCAAATCTAGAGAAGTAACTTCAGATAAAGCTTCTTACAGTACTAACCAAATATCAACTTTATGTTTTAATGAAGTCTTTGCTTTCAGGCTGTAAACTACCCAGAAAACAGATGCAGTGCCTGCAGCAGTCGTACCCATTACAGAAGAGATTCATCCTACTAAAACCTCATCTGGTAGCATCAAGCACGTCTATAGGCAATTTATACAGGCGTGTAAGTCCATGTAGCCTCATTACTTCCACGTGGAATCTAGTACCAGTCCCAAGACTACTCAGATGACTGGGATGTTTATCCCTGTCACAAAAGCTGATGAGCAGACTGCTTACAGTACTTCCACCCTTTATTAAGCCAGCTTACATAACAAAGCCCCCAAAACAGAGACAGTAGGAATATTCAATCATCTCCTAAAAGCACAGTGTTGAAGAATACAGACAGTACACAGATTCTTTGATCCACTCTTGTTTTCACATGTATAACAACCAAAACCCAAATCATTACCTTCTTATCTCTGTATCAGCTTCCAGCTTATTTAGGTATGCAAGATCCTGCATATCCTAAAAATTAGCTGAATTAATTAATTAGAGCTTGTGCAGATGTTCACGTTTCAGATTAAGTGTGGCTATTCTGACTGAACATGTTTTCGTATTTGACCACAAAAATTAAAAGCCCCACATATCCTTTCGCCCACTTTTGTAACTATGCGACCCTTGCTATTACTCACGTCTGCTCTGGCAATTCTTGGACCCTTCTGTAAACTGAATTCCCTGCAGCAACAAAAGTCTGTCCAAGCACATGAAAGCGGAGCAGAAATACAGTTGGAAAAAAGGAAGGAAGAAGTGGAAAGCAATGGAATCTCCACCTCTTAGCAGCAGCATGACCTACACTCACTTTGTTCATGGAACTATATACCTTTGGGAAAGGGCAGAAAGAAAATGTTCCCTATACATTCCAAATAAGTATTGAGGCTAGTTAGAATGTTAATTGAGTTTTCTTGTTCCCAAGTCAGTTCTCTGCTGCTTAGTGAGCTAACTAACACCCTAAGGGGAGCCAGTTCCAAAAGGACTGGAATGAGGGAAAAGGACAAGACCATGGTTCCAGAAATCAAAGGAACAAGCGGCAATGTGGTTACCTCCTTCAACATCATCGGCTTGGCTTATCTAGTCTCACCTTCAGACTGTATCTTTCCTGCATGTGGAAGATGCTAGAACTAATAAACATCATCTTCAACTCAAAATAAATAAAATCAAGCTAGCTATGTTCATACAACAGGAGAACCAAGACTACTAAAGATACTAAAATGCTATGGATTTTTTTTATTTTTTTGAAAGAAAGCCACAAGTTCGGGACAGCTTATAGATAGCCCGAAAAGTTTTCTCCCCAGATTCCATATTAAGGTTAAACCTGCTTTACTCCCTCTTAAACTGGCATATAAACTACTTTCCTTTGGCTTGTTCAACATTTCTTCAATTACATATAGGAGACATGGAAGCAAGGAAATCTCTCTTAGGGGAAAACAGGCTTGTTTGTTTCTAGAAAAAAGCCACAAAAATTCTGCCTCATTCTGCCCTGAATCAGTACTTTCAGTTAATATAGATCTCCAAAACCTGATCTTTACACAGAAAGCTTTTGCTTCGCCTTCATAATAATCAGCATTCACACAATAAGTGAAGAGTGACCTAATAATTTATATCCAAAAACGACTTCAGCTGACTTTAAACTGTTTTTGAAAGTGACTAAGCACTTACTACCTCAATGTAACATCTATAGGCTAGAGAAACAAACTGAAAGCTAAAACATGTCCACATGCCTATACACATATTTATATTTTTCTGCTTCTTAGACCATCAATCCTGAATATGTAGAATACTAATTCTAACACCCTTGGGTGCCAAGATTTGGAAAAAGCTACCCTAAACCATATTCCCAACACAGTTACATAGCTGTAAAAGACTCAGATATTAGAGACATGCTGGCACACATCTAAAAAAGACACCACAAAAGGTAAAGAAACTATTCACATTTCAGATTGCTTTGATGTAATGCTTGATCTAGAGATAATTTACAAGTAAAACAGAGGGTTTCCCTCTCCATTCTTCCCCCACTTCACAGAATTCCATCCTGTCTGCTCTGCACACTGTTACTACTTGATCCACTAACACAGGAGGTGGCAAGAAAAGGAGAAACTAATTAGAAAACTAGAAAGAGAAGGTAAGACTATTTAACCTTAATTGAAAAGATTACCCTTCATGCCTCAGTTTGCATATACATAAGTCTCACATATCAGAGATAAGAATGTAGATTCAGTTTCAAACAGGAAAGACTTTCTGGTGTTTAAGTCGCACCATCATCAAGAATAAGCTTCTAATAGAACTTTCCCAATTATTTACAAAATAGCCTTTCAGGAACATGATTATAAATCTAGTATTAACTAAAAATGTCTATTCTTTGTCAAGAAAAAGTTACATGCATACCTGTTTTGCAGCAGTCTAGTCACTCTGCTCGCACAGTTGACACACTGGTCTCTCAAAGACTTTCTAATTCTTTCATCCAGTTTGGTACAGGAGAGATTATTCCCAAGTAGTACATCGTTGCTGTTTCTTGCTCTTTCTATTTGCCCCCCACTGCCATTTGTAGCTTTTGGTGCACCCCCGCACATTTTCTTAGCTACAAATCCTCTTGTAAAGCTCCCTCAAATACCTGCTGAAGAGGTACAGCCTCAAGCAGATTTCTTTACTATTGATCAACCATTAACAAGGGTAATTTACCATCAGCTTTCTTCCCTGTACAGAAACCCAGTCTGCTGAATTTCCTACTAGGGGAAAAAAAGGCAAAGCAGTCTTCATATAGTCTATAAGCCATTAAGAAAGACAGCTAATGTACTCCTGCAGTTATTCCAGACAGAGTAGACATGACTTTCAGGTCTCAGAAGCCATCCTAGACTTGCTCCTGCTGCTCTCAATTTTTCCAAGCCTGGCACAAGGCTGTAGAAGATACAACAGCTAATATTGACTTTAGCTATGTTTGTTTCCTGGTATGTGATTTAGGTAGCTGGCAATTATGTAGTCACAAGACTGAAGCATATGGCCTCTTAAAAAAAAAAAAAAAGCATAGTTGCTTTTGCAGTGACTCGCCCTTAGTTGCAAGGTTGTTCTAACACTGGCTACAACACCCTGTTAATGGCTCTCATGTGACCAAGTGTCATCTGACAACCCCTAGCAACCTCATATAGCTTAGGAGCAAGTACGAATCTGTCATCATTGCCATATGGCTATCAGTTAAAAAAAAACAACTACCAACACCAAGAAACACCCTAGATATTCTGTGCCATAATGCTTTTACTTCTAAGGACAAATAGGATTTACACTTGGTCAGGAACTTGGAACTACCATGTTGAAAAGCCTTTTTTTAAAAAAAAAAGTAGAAAGGAAAACAGTGAGAAAAGGTTTGTCCCAGACAACAAGTTGGTTGATGAGAATTTATAGCCTATTAAAGTAATTTAAGAGCAATGCTGATGAAAAAAAAAATCTAATAAAATATTTCTGACCAAATAAATTTACGGTTTTGAACAGAACAAAGGAATTGGATATTCTGTCACGATCAGGTAATTCTAGTGCAGAACAAAGTCCTCTTCCCCACCCTGATTTAAAAAAAAAAAAAGTTATCCATACATGTCTGCTCATAATTCATGTCTTACACAGCTTCCCCCCCCATCAGTAACATTTTCTAAGATGACAGCTCTAATGCAATTTCCCTTCCAGGTTAAAAAGGGAAAATAACTTTGCTAGTAGTCAGCATAGAGTTAGAAAACACAGTAAGATTTCAAAACGTAGTGCTACGTGCCACCTTCTAAATAGCTCAGCACCCTTGCTAAAATGATTTTGTAATCTCTGTTAACCCAAACCTCTAAACACTGGACAGAAGTCAAGCAAAAAACTAGAGCAAGGTTAGGTTGAACAACTCACTCTGTTGCTGAGGGAAGCCTATAGCAGCTAAAAAAATAAAAAAAAAAAAGCTCACTTTCAATTCCCAGTCGTGACAAGTACTAGATCATCATCACTCCTCCCCCCAAGTGCAGGGAAACAAGTGAAAAGCTTTGGCCTGTTCTCAAGTGATTCAAATGATCTAGGAGAGGGCAACCCCTCACCTCACTGAGGAGGACTACTTTAAACATCAGTGTTCCAGTCAACTTAGAAGTGCGAATGAAGTAAGCAGCTGAGGGCCAGGTTCTTACACTTCCATTAAGATCAGCAGTTTAAAAGCCTTCACTGCTGTCCTATCTTTTCTCCAAATAAACCAACATTCACCACAGGATCAAATTCACATCAAACATTAGAACTAGGAACTCCTGTAAGCTCACTAAATGGACATGCTTCTCAATACTACCTCATCTGTAGACGCAGTCATCTGTAGAATACTATAAATCCCAAATTACCTGCAGAATTAACTTTGAAAATCCACAGAACAGTTTCTCAACAACAACAAAATAATATTCAAATCCACACATTGAAAACACCCAGAGTCCATGAAGTAGAGAATATAGAAAATGGAAGAAAAGCATCTTTCTATGATTCTATGATTGCTCTCAAGATATAGCCCTGTGGAAAGCAGGGCTTAATCACTCTTTTTCTAGGCTATGTGACAGCACATCACCTGCTCTATTTGTAGGTCATTTCCTGTCCTTCATCTCCATTGGGAGACAATTGCCCAAATGATTTCAACTCAAGGTAACACTTTAGCAAGAAAATTTGGGGTGGGGAAAAGAGGAAATACATGTGATGTAGTTGTTTAATTACAAATAGTTTTCTGTATAACTTACAGGTGTCCACTAAAACTTAAGCACTATTTTCACATCTAAGAGAATATTTGCAGAGACCCCTGTAAGGATTTATTTTCCCAAGAGCTTTTAGAAGCAGGCTAGAGAAGCTTAGGAAAACAAAGTTTGAATCATATCTGCCTGTTTTCATGAGCATTTGTTTTTGCAAAACATACACTTGGTAAAATTGATACACAAAAAATGCCTAGACCCAGATATTCAGGATTAGAGCCAAATACATGTTTAGAGATAAAGTAGAATCTATTTTGGATTGCTTAATGACGATTTTCCCTCTTTTAGTCCATCAAATAGCTTATCTGGAAGGTGTACATTCTCTTCCTCTCTCCAAATTTGAATCATTTAACCTTCATTGTTTCTCCTCTTTTTAAAACCTCAGATACGGAAGAGTTGTGCTGATGCCACACCACATTCTTTCTCCACAATGACTTAAAGAAGTCCTAATATGGTAAAGCACTATTAACCTCAGATGAACTACCTTGTTCAAGCATGATACATAGTTACTAGTTCCACACGAGTTAGGCGGGATACATTGCAGATTAGTCACGCAACAAGTGAAGGAACATATTATTTGCGGCACTGCTCTCTCTCAGATTTTCCTGTAGAAAGAGTTCAGGCAGAGAAAAATAAAGTTCTCGGTAATAGATCACTGTACAGAAAGGTTACCTGTTTTAGGATAATTCCATATGTTACTGTATGAAATGCAAAACAACACTGGATATATTTGTTCACTGAAGAGTTAGAATTCCATGGACTCCCTGCTTAAGAATGGAGAATACCCTGGATTTTTGTAAGGTCGGAAGCATTTTTCATCATCTTGGTTGCCAGAACGCAATATCATCATATGCATGCACAAAACAATGACCACAAGACACACACTGCTGATAGAAGCTAAGAAACAGATCTACACAAGTTAGTCATCATAGATTTGCACACATCAGCCTTCCACAAACATAAAGAACAGCCCATTAAAACAGTGTTTCACAACTCAGTCAAATTCCATAAGTTGGGATCACATAAAAAATTGCATGTATTTAATTGTGTTTTACCATTAAGAAAAGTGTGGTTTTGTTAAACTAGGTCTTTAAACAAAGAAAGGTAACATATGCAATAAGGTCAGTGCCTTAGATCCACCACTTAGTTCTCTCCTCAGTACAGAAAGCCATGTCTTAATTAAACTTTCCCTCTTCCATCCCACTTTCTGCCCTCACTCCCATAGCTACTGACAGCTAATCCAAAGTAAGTCAAACGCTTTGCAGAAGTTGTTTCATAGTGATGATCTTCATCATTTTCCGATAAACTGAAAATTTACTTGTAATTTAACACTCTTCAGTATTTGACTTTTCTTCTTTCCCTGTTTATTTTTTAAGGCACCTGCAGTAACCAACTTCCAGCTTTCACTGGAGCCAAACAGGTTGAGCCAAACAGCAGCAGCCATCTGGGAGCAGGCGGTGCTGGATGCAGCATCAGCGCTGAGCGCCAGGGCACAAGCAGCCCGGCCGGCTGGGCCACCCCACCTCCTCCAGCATGGAGCACCAGGTCTCAGCTAATGCATCATTCCCATGTCACTTGTTCCAGTGGTGCCATGTGACTGGGCCAGCGTCCAGGAACACAGCTACTAAATACAGACACTGCCAAGGCACGTCTGAGAACTGCCACTGCCAAAAAATGAGATTAATAGAAATCTCTTATCCTACCAGCTTTACTGCCTCTGCCTTCCCCACCTTCTCTTGAACAGAGGGAAGAACTACATATAGTACATCTGAAGGAGAATTCTGAGCAGAAATGCAAGGCAGAATCTGGTATTTATAATACTATCAGCTCTTGTTGCATTTCAATGCTGTATAAAAGTACACATCTCAGACCTTGGTATCTTCTACATAAGTGAGCAGGCCAAGACAGACCACCACACCTTAGGGGTGGTATCCTGAGGCATGGGTTTGCTTACCTGCTCTTTCCTGTTCCTTCTCTCTCTTCTATAAAGCCCTAAAGAAAGAAAGCCTGTATATGGCTTTCAAGCCTCTGTTCAAAGAAGTAATTTCAGAAAATGAAAATTTTTTTAAAAATTACTAAGAAATAATGTTATTTATTAGACAAAAGTAAATACATATTATTACTAAAAGATAGAGATATGAAGAATGTCTGATGTTTAACATCCTCCCCCTCTTCAATTTTTTCTAGCTAACTGAAAAATCCTCCTTTTGCTAAAACACACACCTTCATTCAAAGTAGCTAAAAACACACGCATATTAACAGCAACCATTTCTTTACAAAATTTCCTTCACTTCTACTTTGAAAAGGCTACATTCACAAGAGGGCTTTGTAAACTCCAGAGGACATGGCAGTCTCTCTCAAACTTTACAGCCAAATTAGTTTAGCGTAATCCCTCCACGGGTGCAGAAAGCATTGCAAATGCCCTCCTCGTCCTGGTTCTGAACACACACTTCACTGCCCAAGAGAACACTCTTCAGGAAGATAGTGATAAGTGCTATCCAGGGACCCCACATTTTTCTTCCAAGGGAAATTGCTTCAGAAGGGGTCAATTTCAACTGACTCAAAAGCACAAACCCAGCAGTACTATGTCACTTCAAAAAAATTACTAAAATTTACCTGGTTCTAGCTACTCCCTCCTAAATTCCTAACATATGAAAAGGTATCAGATGTGGCTCTCTAACAGTCCTGAGAGCTGAAGCCTCACAGGTTTTTTGACCAGCTAACATAATATTGGTGAGACTTCTGTAAATGGTTATGTTAAAGTGTTGCAAGCACAAGATGTTTTTTAAAACAGAGATTGCAACTGAAAAGTTAGTCTGCAATAATCAAGGAGGGAAGGAAGAAAAACCTAAGTTGACTATTTTTGAGAGTGTACTGATTTACCCAACTAGCAAGAATATGGGAAAGGACACACACACAAGAAGCCATGCTTGATCACCCAAAAGTTGCTACAGCATGAACAGCAAAGTCCATTGCCTCTGTCTAGATGAATGCCAGGAAATCCTGACTTAGATTGAATGAAGTGATAACACGGACGGATATAACGTCAGCTCCGGCATTTCTCACTAGTTATAGCCAAAAATATGTTTTGCTGCTCTTGTTGTTGTTATGATAACTTCTCTATTCCATCCAAAACACTTTCCTTAACCCTCACTCGTAGACAGCACGGAAAGCAGCTTGCTAGTAACTAGCACTGAGTCTTGTAGTCTTGGACACACTTACTTTCAAGTTTCACTGGAAAGGGAAGGAGGAATCATATCTTGGGACCATGTACAGAAGGTCAGGGTAATCAAATAACTCATACACCTTCTCAATGAAAAAGACTACACACAAAACCAACCAAACAAACCACAGTCCTGCAGCTGACTGTCATGGGCAAACCTTACCTTGCTGCAAGCCACTATACCAGAGACTCACGTTCTCTTTACCACCAATTGCGTAGGACTTTGAATGTATAAATAGTCATTAAGTTATGAAACAGTTTCCCCTCCTTAAAGCAGCCCAACCACTCTAACTACTCACATAGAACCCCAAACATTTTCTCAAAAACATTGGTATTATAGGAGACTTAAAAGTTTATCCAGTCAGGTTTGTACATAATTACAGTTGACCGCACCCCGTAACATGCTAAGATTTGTCTGCCAAGTATCTGCCCATCAATCCTGAAATATCTGGACAAAAAAAAAAAAAAA
>VXAY01002648.1:1302028-1312396 GCA_013399855.1 Oxyruncus cristatus
AAAATCGCACAAAATGATCCAGTTGCAACCTTGTCCTGCAATAGGAAAATGTTTTGCACATTGATAGAAACAAATTTCAGTCAGCAAGCTTATGTAGCAATTATCTATTTAGATAAATTACAAGCTTTTCTCCTCCAGAAAAACACTGTACAAGAAAATACTTCATAACAGACCTGACTTACTCCTGAGATAAAGTCTACCAGAGCAGACTTACTGGGAGCCTTCTTAGCAGTTACAGATTCAGGATAATTTCATTTAAATTCAAACACAATTCACTTTCTTTTTGAGTCAAAACAGGGCCCAAGGATACAACTCTAATTAAAGACTATAGTAAACTTTTAGTACTTCAGTAATGGAAACAAAACGCCAAATTCAAATCAAATTTCAATCAAAATTCTAGTTCACACACCAACACCACATTTCAATACAAATACAGAATTATTTCTTTAAGCATTAAACAAAGTTTAATTCAGAGGTTCAAGGCATCTTTGACATTCCACACAGATGTGTTCTGCTTAAAAACAAAGGAATTGGGCAGATATATTATCAATGTGCATGTGGGTTCATTGAGCTGACTGATTGTTTCAAAAAAAACCCATGTCCACTCCACAAAGTACATTGTTCTGATTGCATTTTCCTCTCCTTTGCATACTTATCCCTGCACCCATTATCCAGTTCAGCTAAACATGAGTATTTTACAATTACCAAGTGTCACCATAAAATGACAAACAGAAAAAGCTATGTTCAAATCAACATTACTTCTCTAGTTCCATTCAAAAGCATTCCCAAACATATCCCTGTCTGTAAGATAGCATACAGGAACTTCATAACATAAGATGCTCAGCACCTGAATTGTTTTTGAACTCAACTGTACTCTGATCTAGTCCACAGAGGGTGACTAACACATATCCCCATGTCTCCAAAATACTGAATTCACCAGATATCACTCACCCATACCAAGACTTGGAATTATATCTGAAATCATTTTAGCGCTTCGTAAGCATGATGTATATCCACAGTCCAATCTCATAATACAAGAGGGTTAATTTTTCCAACTCTTTAACTTGATGTAACTTTTAACAGTTGGAAGGCAGAGGTTGCACTCCTGAAGCTGTTTCAACCGGCTAACATATGAGAAC
Source organism: Oxyruncus cristatus (assembly GCA_013399855.1). NCBI lineage: Eukaryota > Metazoa > Chordata > Aves > Passeriformes > Cotingidae > Oxyruncus > Oxyruncus cristatus. The sequence continues at coordinate 1,303,168 of VXAY01002648.1, forward strand.
AATCTTCCAAGACCAAGTAGGAGCTCAGATGCATGTGACTATGTTGTCTGCTAAATGAACTGGTTACCAATTCCCCGCTCTTTATTCAAGCCTTCTAAACTCAACTGAGGATTAGAACATTTTAGCCCTCCATAAGCACAGCATTCCTGCACTGTGTGACAGCTTAACACAGCCTAGTGTAAGAAGGGCTGGGTTCTATCACTGACCATTACACAGACATGACTGAGAAGAGCTTCAACATTCTCTGTTCCATCAGTGCTGCTGTGGAAGCGACAAATGTCCAGCCAATAATTGATTTCAGCACAGCACAGGAGAACGCAGTAACATCTTGTACCTCTGCAGCCATTCACCAACACCAGTCTTAACACACATGGACTAATTCTGCTGCTGTATAGCTGAGCAGAGTGGTCTCTGCACCAAAGTCACTTCTTCCTTGCGCCTACAACAGAGGCCACCAACCTTCCTTTGCAGCAGCCTCACAGGTCTCTGCCCAGCTTGTTTAAACCAGTCCTGTTAACCAAGCCAGGATTTCACACACAAAAGGCCCATGATCTTTCCTTTAGTACGATTTGCCTTAAAAAGCATAACCTGTTTTAAAATGCAAGTTAGAGAGCAGAACGTTAAATGTCAAGATTTTAAAAGGTTATTTTGGGGAAATGTGAAAGGAAGGGCAAGGGAATATGACAGACACAAGCAAATGATCAGCATTAGCTGGACACACTCAGGTGCCCACACAGAAAAACAGAAGACACAAGAAAAATTTGTCTGAATATAAGCTCATTTCTGTGAGTTGCAGATTTAAAAAAACTTCCATAACTTTCTCTTCCAGCCCACAGAGGGCTTTAACATTACAACATTATATTAAGTTCTGTAAAGTGATCCAATTTCAGTGAAATAGTAATAATTAAAGAATAACTTGTTCAGAACTATGTATTCAACAGTTTGTAGATTCTCCTCTTTGGGGTTTCCTTCCCAAACTTTATCTAGTGTACTCTGCTCAGATTTTCTGTATTCCTGGAGCTGTGCATCAACAAACCCAACCCCAAGAGTTGAGCAATTTCAGGTGTTGGATAATACCCAGATTCAGAATTCAGTGCAAATACTCCGCACAGAAACCAAGAGCACTGAATTCATTCAAGCAACTGTTTTCTTTCATAGAAGTCAGTAAACTCAATGAAAACAAAAGCTAAGAGATGTTATTGTAAGAAACTTTCCATACATTATAAAATTAAGTACTAATGTGTTCAGGCTTCTAATTTGAAAGTGCTAATACCAAATTCAGACTGCTAGAACTTCCATTAGAAAAATAAATAAATATTGTCAGATTGTTTACTTAATACAGCTGATTTCATTAGCATGTGTGAAACTCCACTGAGCATCTCAGAGGAGAAAAACTGAATTGTAGTAAAGTGAGGTGAGAAAATCCTGCAGAGAAAGCTCCATACTGATTCAGTAATTACATCACACAGGGCTCAAGTTCCACTTCAGCAGTCTATGGAAGGAAAGTCATGAGTCAGTTTTAACAGCAGCAAGCGTGACGTAAAGCCCTCTTGCCCATTTATCTAAGAATCTAACCAATATCCAAGAAGCGTGCTGACTGACCAAAAATATTTCAGCTGTTGGTCATGTAAACGCACACACACTTGTCCCATTTGACGTGGGAAAGGTTCTGTTACCAAAACTCCTAAGCTTGTCCCCTCAGTACCTCAAAAGAACACTTTGCCTTGTAACCTGCAAGGGAGCTTGTCCTGTGAACTCCATCTTCTATACTAAGCCATGACTTTGCTATGGTATTTGAGTGACAAACCCATACAAACAGGGCAAATGGAGTGACTTGAGAAAGGCACTATTAAAGGCAAATGGAGTGACTTGAGAAAGGCACTATTAAGGTGAGAAGAAAGCAGAATAGAGAAGAACCTGAGCCTAAAGATAAAAAGCAGCATAGGCAGAGCACACATAGAGGAGCTGATTCATGACAGGCAAAGGTGAACCACCGTGTCCATGCCTGTTAGTCAGATCAGCAGTAATCTGACACTATCCCAAGAAGCACACGAAAAAGAGCAGACAGACATATTTGCTGTCTTCACACAAGTACCCAATTCAAAGTCCTCCTTTTCTTGCTTATTCTCTTCAGCAAGCCTGTTAACCACCACCCTACATAATTGCATTCCTCTTCTTTTGCCTAACATGTGTACCCATGGAAACCTTCACATAGCAAATACTGGTAAATAGGACAGCATAGGAACATTCCTCTTACACCACTTCATCTAAAGTAGCATGCAAGACAAGGGTGTGCTCTTAAACAAGGGTGCCCTTAGAAATAATCGTTGAGAAATACAAAACACAACACATGGCGCAAAAACTGAATCTACTCTTCAGAAGCTATCCCTGAACATCACTAAGGTGCAAAGTACATTACAGATCAAAGTACATGATTGTTAGCATCAGAAGGAATACTTAAAGGAACAGGTACGTCACCAATGTTTGTAGCACACGTAGTCATTATTAATCCAAAGAATTTCCTTTGCAAAAGAAGTCCTTAGCAGCTTCTGACCTTAGCTACTGACATGTCAGAACAAGAAATTACTTTTATGAGAACAATTACTCCCTTTTCTGTCTACTCTGACACCAGCTATTTTGTCATATCTACTCTATCCGGGCTTTCAGTCTGCTGTTACTCACTGTTCAGACCAAAGCAACAGCTAAAGGCCACTACCATGTGCTGAAAACACCTACACCTCACAATGTCCAAGTGGGATGACACGACTATGTTTAAACATTTTCGCCAAACCTCTTCCATCTCTCTTTCCCCTAAAAATTTAATAAAGCTATTTTGCAATTTTAACTTAGTTTACATAAGAAAAGTTATGAAGTTTATATAACTTCCATGAAGCCAGCCTCTATTGTCAACAAAGCTCTGCATCAGTTTTTAAAATGTTTCTCTACAAATTCTGCTTTTATGATTGATAGTCTATATTTTTTCAGCCCCAAGCAGCTTTATTTCCTCACTCACATCAAGCCATTTATGTCAACTCTTAAGTATTCCCCTACAGCATTAGCATCACTGCGTTAGACTGTAGCGTATCCTGCTTTAAGCTGTGCTACCAATAAGGAAAGGTAGCTCCAAAGCTTTCTGTCGCTACTATTCCACAAATCACTTTCCACTGAGCATAGTATGTAGCAGAGTACTCACTCACACAGTTTTGGGTATGTCAACAGCAAAAGTGCCCTAAGAATAAGGAATCAAGCACCTACTATCCAATTACACATCAATTTAAGAAGCAATGCATGAAACTCCATTGATAAGTTACCTGTAAATCAGAAATAACCTACAGGCAAAACCCATGTGATTAGTCAGGCAATAATGCATCTTTTCATGGAATTGAATTAAATAACTAAAGTATACCCACCTCCCTTGGAATATCAGTAGCTTGTGCATTTCCACCCATTTTGTAGTCTTCTGTGGCAAAAAAAAAAAAGGAAAAAGAAGAGGTGGTCTTGCAACTTTAAGAGAGAATGAGTTAGTCTCAGAGCACATCTAGAGGAAACCAAGAGGTTGTTTTGTGACAGAAGTGTGCAGGGGAAGGGAAATCCAAAGTGAAGAAGGCCCTAGCTCCTGCAAAGTTCCTGCAAAGCTGAAAACCAGAGGACTTGGGGGTTTGTTCATTTTCCTTCAAAATAGCCCCCGGCTGGAAGTGTGGTTTCCATGTCAAAGGACTATACTTTCAATCACTTCTGCTCTAAGCTGTTCTCTTGAGTGAGACTAATAAACCTCTTTCTGCAGAACTTACACCTGAGCTCTCATTACTGAGGAAAGGCTAATGACAGCACGGAGGTATAATTCTGCAACTTAAGGCTCACCTTCAGCTGCCAGTGAAGCTGTATATGCTTTAGACTTGCTCTTTGACCTTTCCTGCTCCCGTGCTCAGATATGGCCCTGGGCTGATTCCCATTCTTACAACAAATAAAATAGTCATTTTATTTCAAATGCTTTTTGAAGAATTTACAGCCAGATGTTTAATGATATTTCCATGTATGAAGATGTACATGTGTGCTCAGCAGCATTATTGCTATGTGGCTATCTACAAAGCTGCAAGAAGCTCAAGAAAAACCCAATTAGGCCATAAGAGTTTACAGGGGAATGTTTCATGTGAAGAAAGTAGTAACAAACTGACATGCAAGCAGACTCCGAGCTCACTACTGGGTTTTTTTCCTTTTTCAGAAGGTGGAACATTGCCAGGCTGGTAATAAATGCCAAGAAATAATGCTTAGCAAGTAGGATCTCACCAAGCATTTCAGCACTATGACCAAAGGAATTAGTAGTACCAGCTGCCAAACAAGTGATCTCATATACCAAAGCTAACAAACTGTTACCAGATAGATATCTTGCAGCTACAACACATTTACTCCAATGTAGACACAAGAAGGAGCAGCTGATACTTAAAGTTGAAGAAACAGACAGTGTGCAAGTTTCAGACACAGCTGAAATACAACTTTTTTTTTCTAAATGCACAGAAAATGGTCCTTCACTAAATATACCAATATTAAAGAAATTTCAGAGGTTACAATGCAGAAATTATACATTCAGCATGAAAGCAGTCTTCCGAAGACTCCAAGGCAATTATTTTCATTTAAAAAAAAAAAAAAAAAAGACATCAAACCCAAAAACTGTTAAAGACTGAAATTAAGGCGAAACCTTAGCCCTCAGCTTAAGGATAACATCAGACTTCACACTGAATACAGAAAAGCACTGACATGAAATCTCTTCTACAATCAGGTAAACACAATCACAGAAAAACAGCTATAAATTTAAGTAAAATCAAACTATCTGCACTCCATATGAATTTCCTTAAAGCCATTCCCCAATACCTTACTCGAATACATGCTTAGCACTAGACATTCTAGTCTTGAGACACTATATGCTTATACTCTACATAACCCCTAAAACTTAATGGACTGTCCAGTGTGTAAGGAACTGGTTGGATGGTTGCATCCAGAGGATAGTGGTCAACAACTCAGAGTCCCAATGGACATCCATGACAAGTGGTGCTCCTCAGGAGACACAGAAAATGAGGTCAGGTGCACCCTCAGCAAATTTGCAGATGATACCAAGTTGAGTGCTGCGGTCAACACACCTGAAGGCTAGGATGCCATCCCTAGGGACCTGGACAAGCTCAAGAGCTGGGCCCATGGGAATCACATGAGGTTTAATAAGACCGAGTGCAAGGTGCTGCACCTGGATCAGGGCAACCCCCGGTATCAATTGAGGCTGTGGGATGAACAGATCAGGAGCAGCCTTGACAAGAAGGACTTGGAGGTGCTGGTGGAGGAGAGGCTGGAAACGAGCCAACAGGTCAAGGGAGAGGATTCTGTTCCTCTACTCCACTCTGGTGAGACTCCACCTGGAGTGCTGCATCCAGCTCTGGGGTCCCCAGCACAGGAAGGACATAGACCTGTTGAAGTGAGTCCAGAGGAGAGACACTGAGATGATTAGAAGGATGTAGCCTTTCTCCTATGAGGAAAGGCTGAGAGAATTAGGATTGTTCAGCCTGGAAAAGAGAAGGCTTTGGGGTGACCTAATTGTGGCCTTCCAGTACATGGAGGGAACCTACAAGAAAGATGAAGAGACACTACTTACAAGGTCATGAAGTGACAGGACAAGGGGGAATGGATTCAAACCGACAGAAAGTAGGTTTAGATTAGAAGTTAGGAAGAAATTCTTTACTGTGAGGGTGGTGAGGCACTGCAACAGGTTGCCCAGGGAAGCTCTGGAAGCCCCATCCTTGGAAGCGTTCAAGGCCAAATTGGATGGGGCTCTGGACAATCTGATCTAGTGGAAGGTATCCCCATCCAAGGCAGGGGGCTTGGAGCTATATGATACTTAAGGTCCCTTCCAACCCAAGCCATTCTATAATTCTACTGAGCACATGACCCTAATAGCGCTCCAAAAAAGTGTACAAACTGCTTTAAACCAGTCTTGTAAGGGAAGTAACATTTGATATGGAAATAAGAAATATTAGGGGAATTTAGCCACATAAATACACACTTCTTGTAAATAAAGTAATTAGGATTTCCTAAGAAGATCAATATATTGAACTACAGCCACTCAAACGTCTCTGTTGAAAGGGGGGGGGGGGGGCATATACACATACATCTTTATGTATGTATTACACACACAAATACATACTTTTAGTTAAGGGAAGCAAAAAGCAGTAGTAACAAAAACCAGAAGCTCCAGTGTCTGTACAAAACTGCTTAGAACAAATGTAATGTCACTAATACACATCTGTTCTCCAGCTGATTTATAATTACTCTTTTTAAAATAATTAAGATATTCTATACTTCTAACTACTACCTCTACCTCTTCACAGTTCCATTATCTTGAAGGGAGGCCTGGGCCAGTAGAAAGTCCCACTGTCCTAATAGCTCTGTAGTAACATTTACACCTCATGTTCACATTCTCCTCACCCAGCAAATAAGGGTTGAGCTTACATGAGCATACAGTGTGGTCCAACCAAATTAGATCCACAGAGTGAATTAAATGGTGCTAAGGACCTGACACCCACACTATACATGTTCTGGAGTTCACACTTTTGATCAGCTGTAGTCTGGTCCCAGGGACCGAATGCCCATTACTGTTAGGAGCACACTTTCTAATCTCATTCATTCCAACCGGAATCCAGTTTATGCACTGAAGCCACCTGGCTATGTAAGCCAAAGTGCATTTAGTGAAGACAATTGAGAAGTTTTCTTTAAAAGAGCACTCCTGGTCCAAATTAATACGTTAATGGTCATGCACCCAAGAATGCACCCAACATGCACCCATTTCCTTTTGGGATACATTCAGCTATAGGCACCATGTTTCCTGCTCTTTGAGGTTGTGCCAGCTCATCCTGGTAAGCAGCAGGGACCCTGAAGCTTGCTGTTTCCTTCAGAGCCAAAGAAAGCAAGCAGCACAGATGTCTGGTCAAGATTTAGTTCCTTTTATAGAAGAGGGGGCAAAAGAACTTGCAGTACTTGTTACAGGCAAAGCTCAAGCCTAACTGATGGACCTCTGCAACAGAACTTCTCCTGGTGTATGTAAGAATACTAGAAAACACAAAGCTTCCTAACAACGCAGTTTAAAAAAGTTGTCAAATTACATTAATTTGAGGAGGTTTTTGGGATTTTTGGTGATTCTGCTGTTGTTCAGGGTGTGTGAATACACTTAGGCTTTCAAGGATTTCATAACAACTGAAAGTCCAAGGATACAGATTGTGGTCTTACAGGGCTGCTTAAGAGAGCTAAACACAGCAAGACAAACTGAATGTGGAAGGGCCTCACTAAACAAAACACAAAGTGGGAATAAAACTAACTAAAACCTTAAAACCAAAATCCTTAAAAATACAGGCCTGCCATTAGAACAAAAAATGATTCCGCCGCTTTGTCTCTAACAGTAAGCAGCAGTATATGCTTAATACAGAAGCTACTAAAGGATTAAGTCTTCCGCTTTACTTAGGTCCAATCATGTCTCTCCATTCAAGCAGAGATTACTGCTCAACAGAAAGTCTATTAAAAGGGTTGTAGCAGAGCTTCTAAGACCCAGTAAATATGCTCCTGCAGGTCATCAGCAGATCACTAGAAAGGAAGAAAAAGCATTATAGCATGTTTAGAAGTCATAAATGGGAAGCTCAATGTAATATTAACAAGCACAAAAAACATTCACGTGTAAAAAAAATAGACAGCAACAGAATGTGGGAAAATCAGGGATAAAAAGAGTGAAGGGTATCTCCAGTAGAATTTTAAATATAACAGTTTTTCTTTGAAGTGTCAAATCATTTCAATGTTATTTAAACTGAAAACCGAGTGCAGAATATCTTACCTAAGAAATAGAAAGACAAAGAAAAAAATATAATCCCTAATTTCACAAAGTATTCCAGATGGAACAATCTTACTCATTCTAATGGGGAACACACTGTGCAAGCAATCTGCCTTCCTGGAGATTCTTGACAGTCCAATATCCTAGAACTAACAGCCCTGGTCTCCGATACAGAGTACTTGGCAAGATTTTAAGTACAAGGCAAAATATTAGTTAGTATGGAATTGTCCCTCCGTTTAAATGTGGAAAACTGTTTTCTTTCAAATTAAAGGTGATACTTAACTCATAAGGTGAATAACTACTACAAGAAGTAATAAGCAAGTACAGTGTATAGACTTTACCGCTTCCCAAATTCACCAGCCCTGCTTTCTGATTTGAATGCAGCTCCAATACTATGTCCAATGACATACAAAAGAATCACCTTATAAGTCAAACATACTGACGTTATTTTGATCTTATACCATTTTTCACCATGATCTTACAACTTTGGCCATGTACATGGCCATGACCCACACAGACCATCTTTGAACACATGACTCCACAATTGTCACCTTTCATACTTGGCACTATAGCACTTTGTGGATCAGAGTATTGTCTCTCTTAGCATTCTTAATAGTTTCAACAGTGAAAGCCCAGATTCCAACTCAATTCTGTATAGCATCTGATCACAAGACCAGTCAACTCATGCCGCACAGAAAAACAGGCACAGAGGTTACGGGCACGCATGTGATCGTCACTGCGCTCACCGGCCACTCGGTCTTGTGAGCAGCACAGATGTGACAGGGACAAAGCCCCAAAGCACCAGCCTGAGCAAAATGCTGCTTCCGAGGTTCAGAAAACAGTAATAATTCAGTATTACATAAAGATCACATATTTAAACCCTGAAGCAGCGATTGCTACTGAGTCTCGCCTTTAAGCATTTGCAGCACCAAAAGCAGAGGGCAGTGACAGGTATCCAGTGCTTAGCGGGTCACCAGACTGCGCACGTGTATTTAGGTCACGACAATCAAGCCATGTTTTAATTTTCCAGTGCTGATGAGACCCGACTGCGAGTTATCGCAGCAATCACACACAATCGCCGGGCAGAGGGCCCGCCGCCTCTACGCCGCCGCTGCCCGAGGGGCGAGCGCCCCGCGGCTCCCGGGCGTGCCACTGCCAACTCGCCCAGAAAATGGCTGAGAGATCCAACGAGAGGGAAGGGCGGGAGAAGAGCCTCCCGTCGCACCCCCGCCCGCCCGGCGCTGCCCCATCCCCACCGGCCGCTCCCCCCGAGCGCTGGGCGGCGGAGCACTCCGGTGGGCTGCGGCACACCTGCCACCCACGCAGTCCCTCGCCCCACCAGCCTCTCCACCGCCTCCCCTGCTGCCCACC
>VXAY01002648.1:1321511-1356360 GCA_013399855.1 Oxyruncus cristatus
CGGGCCGGGCCGGGGCGGGATGTCCCGTGCGGACCGCGCGGGGCCCGGGCCGGGCGGCCGGGATCGTGCCCGGCCCCGAGCGGAATGTTCTCCACGGGGAGAACCCGCCGGGACGGACGGGGAGCTGCTCCCGCGGGCTACAGGGAGCAGGAGGGCGGCCTCGCCGTGAACAGGCCTCCCCGCGGGGCCCTGCGCGCTCCCGCCGCGGCTCCGGAGCGGAGGGAGAGGCAGGATGTCAGCACTGGCGCCCTCTCCCCACGGCCGGGGAAGGTGTCGTGGGTGATGCCGGGGGGCCGGTGCACACACAGCGCCATCAGTGACCCCTGCCGCGCGTTCCCGTGGCAGCCCTGCCTGCCCGTCCCTGCCCATCCATGGCTCCCGGTGCTGCCCACGTGGGCGGCCGCTCCCGCGCGCCTTTTCCACGTGCTGCCCGTGGGCCGGCGCCGCCCGCTCCACGCCGGGCTCTAAGCCCTGGGCCCCCGCCGTGGCCTGGGGGCCTGCCGCGACGTGGCGAGCCTTACCTGGCTGCTGAGTGGGCAGCGGGGTCTGCGGGAGTGAAAGCTCAGGGCAGTCCGGCAGCCCTGGTTGTCTTGGCATCGCCAGTGCTGTCAGAGGTCATAAGGAAATCTGGGCAAACGGTCAAAAACATAGAAGCTGGTGAAATACTTGGAAGTATAGGTTTTCAAAATTTGCACGGGTAAAGGTTGAGACTGCCTAAATTTTGTCGGGATATTACCTCTCATTCATTCTGCTATTCAAAGGAATAAAAGAAAGTCTGTAGGATGATTTGCCTTTTATTGACTTTCAGTTGTCTAATTTGTTTTCATTCCCGTATTAATTAGAATTAATGTGTTTACATTTAGCTTCCGGTAGAGTGAAGTTATGTTAATTAATTGACTGTGAGGCTGATTAGAAAACAGGAGCATCAACTGATGGCGGCTGCTGGGAGTGAGAAGTAGCTTCTCTGGGAAGCCAGTTTGTGAAGGGATGGAAATTTGGCACAGAATCCATTTATTGACTATTACAGGATCTGTTAGCTACTCAGGTTTCATGTCCTTTGGTTAAAATGTAGCATATTTTTGGAATTAAGGTCAATCACTGCGTCGTAGTAAAATTCAGGTTTAAGAGAATGAGGAGTAGGGTTGTATATGTGTTTGGCATAAGCTTTTTGTTCAAATAAGTCTCCACTAAACAGTCTGTCTTATATTGCATCTACTTTTGATTGAACAAGCTACATATATATGTTAAATTAGACATAAGTGTGCACATTAAAATACATAATTTGGCTTTGATATATCTGTGTGTGATTTTCTGTGCACATTTTTGTGGCAGCAAATGCATTCAGCATTTTCAGTCGGTTTTGGCAGAATCTGTCCCTGTTCCCCCTACATTTTTCTTGACAGTGGAATCTGTTGTTGGTAATAACCTTCCTAAAAGCCTAGTATAACTCTGCCAGCAATTGCCATGGAGCAGCCCCCCAAGTGGAAATTTAATAGTCATCTAAATAAAATAATGAAGTTAGAAACATTAATTTCTTCTGACATGGTGATGTTCAACACATCACCATGCCAAGGAGAAGACTTAAAAATATGTCCGTTCTCTCTTTGTCATTTCAGTTGGACGCATTGTCTTTGAATTATTTGCTGACGTTGTACCTAAAACTGCTGAAAATTTCCGTGCGTTATGTACAGGAGAAAAAGGAACAGGGCCTACCACTGGAAAACCTCTCCATTATAAAGGATGTCCCTTCCACAGGAGTAAGTTCTATGAAGCTCCATGTTTTCCTATTGGTAACAAGTTGTCTACCATGAGTATTTGAGATAATGTTAAGTAGTATTTTGAGGACTTGTTTAAGAAATAACTTGACTGAAAGTTTTTGACTTTTTGATCCTCTTAATGACCAGATGTTCTTACCCTGCATTGACAATAGTAAGTTATAAATTTACCAGTAAGTTAATAATAATAAAACTAGTTTACTCTGAGTTGTAAACAGGTTGAAATGAATTTCAGGTAAAGGTTGAAATATCAAATGATATCCACGAAATTGAAGGAGTACTTAGTGGACACTTGATAAATAAAAGGTGGGTTTTGGTCTTTTTTAGGTGCTGGTGACAAGGATTGTTCTTCATCTCTGAAATGTTTCTCTTCATGCCTTTCCTGCCTTGCTGATACATTTTATTTTATTTTACAGTTATTAAGCAATTTATGGTCCAGGGTGGAGATTTCTCAAACCAAAATGGCACAGGAGGAGAAAGTATATATGGTGAAAAATTTGAAGATGAAAACTTTCATTATAAGGTACTGTATTGAAAATATTAGTTGTATTCAGCTTGCGAAGTTTCAATGATTTTTACTTTTCTTCAAGGTCAGAATTAGTGCTCTTTAGTCCTAGTTTAATGTATTTTTAAGCAATTAATTTGAAACAATAGTTCTCCTTTAAATAAGGATATTATTTTAAAAGAGTGGCAAGTTTTGTCACTCTGAAGCATCTACAATATCTTAGCATTAATTGGATTTTATGCTTTTTTTTGTACACTAATAGAACATTCGTAAGATTAGGTGTGAGAAATACTTTTCTTAAGAAGTAGGGAATCCATGGTAGATTGCAGAATTAATCTAAAGGAAAATTTAAAAGAAAGCGTTTTCATTACTACAGTTATTTTCAATTATATGGGAAGTAAGTTTGTTTGTGTATAGCTTTTATTCAACCAAAATGTTGGGAAAACGTCCTTTGAACAAAGCAAGCTTTTGAAAGGTCTGGATTTGAGGATGTCATTTAAATAGATCACAGAATCTCAGAATGGTTTGGGTTGGAAGGGTTCCAACCCCCCTGCCCTAGGCAGGGACCCCTTTCGTTAGACCAGGTTGCTCAAAGCGCCATCCGACCTTAAACATTTCCATCTTGAACACCAAAAAACATCCAAACTTGAACATTCAAAGATACTGGCTTTCATGTCAGAAGTTTCTTCCTCTCCCGTTACTTAATCACTGTTTCATTACTAGTAACCATTAGTGTGTCCCAGAAGCAGTTTTGTCAGCCCAGCTGCAGGAAGAGAGGAGGGAGCTGTGCTGCAAGAGTTCTGCACATAATACTAAATCTTTGTCCACAAAGTCAACATCTGGTGACGCCAGGGACATGTGCATTTGCTTTACACACACAACAGGTGTTTCTGTCAGCATGTCTGTGTACCTTAAGCCTACAATTTATACAGCATTTGAAGATCTCCAAATTTAAGTATTACCTGTACACCGTGACTTTTTGGCTTGCATTCAGGTATTCTGGAGAAAAGTGGCAACCATAATAATTGTTCTGAGGGTTCATCTGTGGTCTCATCTGTACATAAAGGGCTATGTGACTGGAAAAAGCCCCATGTGCTTGAACTGTCAGTAAATGTGACTTGAACCTGGGTAAGAGTACTACTTGGAAAAAACAAAAATAATATGTTCTGCAAATACCCGTTACAATGGCCAGGACACCTGCTGCTGTAGGAGTAACAATTCTCAGCATTTGCTTTAACTGTTTTCATATTACGTTACATGTGATAGTGTATGAGATACTCCTCAACAACACTGACCAAAAAACAAAGCCTTGACTGCAGTTGTGCCTGCCTCCAAACAGTATTTCAGGAAAAGAAAATATGATAATCCTTTAATCAGACATCAAAATCCTTTACCAAGTTCACAGAACCACAGAATCAGTTAAGTAGCAAAATACCTCTGTGATCATGAATTCAACCCTTGACCAAACACCAACTTGTCAACAAGACAATAGTGCCACAATTAGTCATTTCTTGAACACCTCTAGAGATAGTGACTCCATCACTTCCCTGGGCCGTCCATTCCAATGTTTTACAACCCTTTCTGTGAAGAAATTCCTCCTGACCTAAACCTCCCCTGGTGCAGCTTCAGGCCATTTCCTCTTGCCCTGCCACTAGTTGCCTGGGAGAAGAGACCAGCCCCCACCTTGCTTTCAGGTAGCTGTAGAGAGTGATAAGGTACCCCTGAATCTCCTTTTCTCCAGCTGAACAACCCCAGCTCCCTCAGCCACTCCTCATAGGACTTATAGGACTTAGATTTCGAGCAATAGCCGGAAATGTGACTCCAGTATTCATCATAAAGATAATTACAGTTGTGAGATGTATTCTCTGAAGTCTTGACACTTGCTGTGGTGGTGCCCATAGCACTGCTTTTAAAACTTACTCTTTTGGATTGGTCCTTGTCACAGGATCTCTAGCTCCCTGAAGAAGGAAACTGTCATCGTTACTTTTTTGGTTGTTCTTTGAGATCTGGAGGTAATTATGAACATGGTGCAAATGATCCCCATTTCTGTACTTCTCTGACTGCTCAGATATAACAAATGTCGAAGTGCCAGAGATGAGTTGAAGAACTCATGTGGATCTTGTACAGAGTCTGGGAGTTTGATTCCCGTTACCTCTTTGCCAAGTATGTTAGGATTTTAGTGGGAGTTAAAATGCCTCTACTACATAGAAATTCACTGGATCTTGCACTTAATTTAGCAGTCCTGCAAAGTGTTCTACCCACTGTCTCGGACAACAATGAATTGTTTTGTTGATGCTTGAGGACACAGGAGCTGTTTGTTGTTGTCTTATTTGCATGGTTTGTTGTAAATCGCAGTAAACTGCAAAACTTCTGTCAGTAGTCAGCTTACATCTCAGATCAATCCCACAAAGCTTTTTGTGGTGTCACTTCTCCAGCTGATGGGTCTGCTGTTGTGGAACACCCAACTTACACCCAATTTACCAAGCCTGGTTACCATGGCATAGTTTTGCAAACCTTGAATCTGTCAGAGAATCTGATTTTGTCCCGACTTTTTTGCTTGCTTTATAAACTTGCAAAATCACAGCAGAAACTGTCATGGGGAAGATGCTCTATCTGCGGTGTTTTTCAAAACACTCATGGCAAGAAAATACATGAGTGACAGCAGTTTTCTTTATAATTAGAGACTCTCATCACAGAACTACTGTTGAGACTTGGTCCCAGATGAAGTGGGGTTGCGCTAAGTGTGAAGATTGAAGCTCCAGACTGCTGTCTGTAACCTTCCAACTTGTCCCCTGATTTTTACAGACAAAAGTTAAACCTGCAGGTGTAAGGCAATGCCAGAGCTTACTGTTACTTGGCTTTTTGTTTACAAACCATTGCTGTTTAGTATTAGCTGTACTTGTAGGGGGGTGGGAGCACAGAGGGAAAGGTAAGATTTACAGCTCTTGGGCAGTGAATCAGTGACCAACCTCAAATGGTATTTGCAAAAATCTTCTGTGGGGGAACCCTTCTTTAACTTGTTTGCCAGCAAGTACAAGGCAAAATGTCAGATACTTCTTTTGGAGGCTGCATTCCTGAAAGGCTCCGTTCCTATCAGATGCCTTCTCTTGCTGTGGAACACAGGCTTCTCTCTGTTGTTTGCCATCTGTGACTTCCAGGGTGAGTTTCAAGGTTAGAACAGACAAAGTCAAGATTCCAGTAGATTTCTGTTGGCTAGGTGCAGATCTAGCTCTCACCTCTATAACCTTTTCCCAGAGTTCCTAAGCTAAATTGTGATTAAAAGATTCAGAGCCACTGTGCCTTATGACCAGATGAACAGCTTAGGCAAGAAGTTCTCCCTACCAGCACGGAAGTCCAAACACTGTGTGGGAAAACAATTTTCAACAGATTCAACTGATTGAGAATACAGGGACAAACCAGATGCTTAAATACAGCTGTCTCAGACTATTGTCTCAAACTATATCAACCTCCCACCGAGCTTTGAGGTATGCCTCACAGCAATTTCTGTTTCCATGTCCTCTGTGCTGTTATACTTTTTCTTTCCACTCCTCCCTACAGTATCAAATTTCTTAGGAATACCACAGCGTGCATGCTTCAGACATGTACCAGTGCCTTGGTATAACATACTGATTTACATTAAACAGAGTTCCTTGCACTTAATAACCAGACCAACTTCGAGAGAATAAAATCTTAATGGCTGTGTCATCCCAGTTAAATGAGATATTCACAACAGATCTGAAAAGTATATTTTTTGCAGTACAAGTGAAAATGAAATAATCTCTTTGATGGAACAAGATAATTATTATTTCAAAAAAGGAAAAAGTACTTGTGAGATACAGGATAAACAGTATCATCTCATATTGGGCTGTTTAATTTAAATTTTTTTTTTAGTTTGTGGCCTGGCAGCATGATCCAAAATAATTAGGTGGTTAAAAATCCCAACAGAGTAAAAACTGTGTCTCCAGCAAAGTGAAGGAGTTAAAAAAAACCCCCAACAAAACAGTACCCTGTAAATAATAAAGACCACAGTCCTAAACTCCACTGTTCTGCAATGTAGTTCGTGTGAGTAGCCCGTATAAAATTAACAGTGCATAGCCATCTTACGGTAACATTAAAGCTGGTTTAAGTGGTGTTTAGCTTTGTTTTTCGAGGCCAGTAGTCTTGGAATAATCGAGTGAGGGATTTCGTGTCTCTGAGGTGTTGCCTAAGCCCGGCAGCTGTGCAGGGGGTCCTGTGTGGAAGCAGCGGGCAGGTGTTGCAGCATCGCGTCACACGTGTGGCTGTGCTCGCTAGATTGGAGGGGGCAAGTAAAGACTGAGTATTTGCTCTCTTCAGTCCAATAGGTAAAATTAGTTGCCAGCTGTATGTAACTGTCTGGGTTACCAAGTTGTTGCTATGGCTGTCTTTGCTATATATATGAACAGCCTTACAGAATCTTATGTATGGTTTTATAACAGATCTTTTATATGTTGATTGTAATTTTTTTTTCTCCAATGCAGCATGATAAACCAGGTCTGCTGAGCATGGCAAACGCAGGACCTGGTACTAATGGCTCTCAGTTCTTTATTACAACGGTGCCTACTTCTCACCTGGATGGGAAACATGTGGTGTTTGGCCAAGTGATCAAAGGAATGGGTGTAGTTAAAATACTAGAAAACGTTGAAGTAAAAGGAGAAAATCCTGCTAAGGTAAACAAAATCCAAAGCACCGAGGGATTATTTTTATTACTCCATTGTATGATACATATTCATTTCTTCTAAATGCTTGGTGTAATGTTTAGAAGTATTAAATGTTGGACAGCTGTTTCTCTAACAGTGTTAATCTCCATTTTACTGTTCTTGTTAAGAGGCTTTTGTTCTTACACTGTAAATTTCCCCTGCACAAACAATTTATTGTTCAATACAGATGGGAGGGTGGAAGCCTTTGCCAGAAGTGTGGGATGGGTGATGAGATTAAAAGGTGGAATTCACATCCCTACCTTCTTAGAGATTTTGTGTCAGAAGTTGTATTTCTGGAAAAGCAATCAGTACGTAGGTCATGTGGGTGTTTGAAAAATTAATATCTCTGTAACTTTAAAAGACTTGGCAGTTGAAGAAACAACCATCATCTCTAATGTAGTAGAACTTCCATGTCTTGTGTTTTGCTGCAGCTCAGCTTGTTGCCAGTTCCTCTTCCAGCCTCTCTGTGAAGCGTGGGTATGGTGTTCTTGGAATGCTGCTCCTCTGGGCACAACACTTAGTGTGATAAAAGTCTTTTGATGAGGATAGGCTACTGATGTGGTGGGCTTCTGAGACAAATGCACCCAAACAACAGATGAACAAGCCTTTTTACTGAATTTCAGAAATATCAAAGAACACTCAGAAGTTACAGCTTTTTTTTTTTTTTTCACTTGTCTCAATAAGCAGTACTGCTATTTACACTTTATTTTTTCAGTTGTGTGTCATCACCGATTGTGGAGAGCTAAAGGAAGGAGATGATTGGGGAATTGTTCCCCAGGATGGATCTGGAGATGCTCATCCAGATTTTCCTGAAGATTCAGATATAGACTTGAAAGATGTAAGTATTTTCTTCTTAGGTATTTTACAGAAAGCGACACTTGTACGTAGTCTGAGTTACATGGTGTCTGTGATGATGTTCATTAAGCTTTTTTTCTTAAAAATGGCTTAAGGTCCCGATTAAACAGTAACGTTCTATTTTAGGAAAGAAAATGCTGAGAAGGGGATTGCTGTCTCTTTTTTTCCGTGCTAATTGCAGCTGATTTTTGTTCCCCAGTAACTAAAATCTCAATTACTTAAAATTGTCACACTTTTTTTTCCATTCTTGGTTTCTTTTTACTTTTGTTTGTGCTGTAGTGTCAAACTGCAATTACTAGAACTCCATCCTGTAGATTACTAACTTCATGTTGTACCTACACAATTTTTCTGTGCAATATTTTAAATAAACACCTTTAAACAGACTTTGCGTCACCTGTTAGAAATTATAAAGGATCAACCTTTTAAAAAGATTTTTACTACATCAGAGCTAGTCATTCTCAATTCCCAGTAGTTGTTTGCTTTTCAGATTGTTCAAACTGTAGGAAAGTCTGTTGTTGGGATTTAGGGAGCAGACTGGTGAAAGCAACTCTTCTGCAAGTTTTTACTTTTTCGTGAAAGTGAACTAGAGAAACTGTGTAAGTGAAACAGTGATTTGTGAGAAAGGAAAAAAGGGAGCTGCATGTGTAGATTGCAAATACAGAATTACAAAATAGAGTAGTAAAAACCCATTACAGTGAGAAAACAGGAACCCCTTGTATCTGGCTGTAGAGAAGCACTTCAGCTTGCGGAAATGTTTTTGGATAGCATTTGATGTGATGCAGAACTGAATTTGGCAGGTGCCTGCGTCCTTTAACTTTAAATTTGTTCATATAAACTAACTACAGAAACCACGGTGACATTGGTCTCACACTGTGATCAGTTTTTTTCAAGGTCATTATTTCTAGTAGGTAGAATTGTGTAAACTGATAGTATTACAAATGGCAATATATACATTTGACAGAGCTTAAGACAACTGTGTTACAGACAGCAGTAATTACAAACTGTTTATTGCCACTGGAAAAGTAACTTTACAGAAGTGGATACTAGATTCTGGAAATAGAAATTATGGATTTGATAAAGACGGGCAGTTGTTCTTTTTCTCTCTCCATGGATATTTTAAGTGTTTAGAGAGAAGGAGAATTGTGTTGATATAACTTCTAGTTTGAGGGGGTGCAGATTTCATGTGACTGATACCATTTTGAGAAGCAGAAGATAATATTTTCTCAGGAATAGGCAATCTTGGTTGAATACTTTGATTGTTAACATATATTCTTTTCTTTGAATAATGGTCAGCACCTTTGTATATAGCTGTATGTGGGTAACAGCAGTTAGGGGAAAGAGTTGAACTGCTATGTTGTGTCTGGTATTTTCTCACCTTTTATAGTGTAGAAAACCCATTAGGAATTTAATCTTTCAGACATTGTGTTTCATAAAGTAGCTAATATTATAGAAGTGGTTTAAAACTAGTATTTGTCTAAAATTGGAGTATTTCTATTTAAGTTTTAATAATCATTGAAGGAGGATGGATGTGGGATCTTGCTGTTAAACATTAGTTAATTCAAGACTTATTTCATAAATACATTCATACTGTATATTTCCCATCTATTTTATTAGGTTGACAAGATTGTGGCCATAGCAGAAGACACAAAGAATATAGGAAATACTTTCTTCAAATCGCAAAATTGGGCAATGGCAGCTAAAAAGTATAGTAAAAGTTTACGGTAAGGCTATCGTCCCTCAGTCAGATAGTTCCTGTAACTCAAATTAATATTGCTATCAAGCAATGATTTGTGCGTTTAAGAAATGCCTGTTGCATTGCTCTTCTCTTTTTTAAATAAAGAGCCTTCTGAATCTGGAAAACATCTGGTTGATTTTTAGCTACTTATGTGGGTCTTCTACTCATTGCTATGTAAGAGATATAGGCAGGAAATATCATTTAGAACTGACTAAATTTTTTTAACACTTTTTGCTGTGATGGTTCATAACTGGGAAGAAAAGCACAATAGTATACAGAGTAGTTAATGGATAGCAAAGGAGGGAGATACTTTTTCTCTGATTTCTAAAGAGCAGTAAGTTTAGGAAATCTGTAAGTTCAAAAGACAAATGTGACCCTTATTCATTCATTACTGTTTTTATTCTGAGGCTCCATACCATCATCCTGACTTCATATGTAATTCAGACTTGCTCTCAAAATCATTGTGTTTCTGCTTTTATTTCCATACTGCTCCTTTCTTCTTTCCAAGCTTTTTGCTTTCAGTATATGAACATTTCCTAAAAATAAAGTTATACTGACCTTTATCCCTGCCTTCTTAATGATCACTGGTCGACTGGCAGTAACGATTATGAAAGAAAAAAATTCAGGCATATTTAGTGCTTCAGCAGAGTTTTTAAGTGACTGGGTTTCAAATAAATGATGTCTTTGTGAAGCATAAAATGATTCCATGAATTGCAGATATTACCCAAGATGCAGTATCTCCCACTGCCCTCAAAAAGCCCATCACAGGCCAACACCAACACTGAAGTAAATAGGATTTCTATGCAAACCTTTTGGAAATCATATATAAAAACAGCTGGAATGGATCTTTAAGGATCTTTGTGTTGTATCTGTCTGTTTTCTCCCTCCATACTTAGGTAAATACCAGGTACAAGTATGCCAGCCCTTACAATTAGTTGTCTTGCATGAGCTTCTTTGGTGCTTATTTTTCCTTGTAGAAACCATAGTAACATTTCTAGACTAAATAAATCTGATCATTCCAGCTCTTCTTTGTAGGCCATACTTTTGGGGACACTCTATTACTGTATCTTAAAATCTAATACTTCATGTAGGAATAGTGTACTTTAGCTGGCACTTTGCCAGAAGTGATAGGAATAGAATAGCTCTTACCGGGGAATCTTCAATGGCACATGGTACAGTTCACCTAGCACACCATGGCTTTCTCTTTTTACCAATAGTAACTGTTGTAGCCTTCTGTTCTTTTTCTTGTTTTATTGCTTCTTAGCCTCTTTTTTTTTAATATTTTGTATGTAAGAATTTAAACCTTTTTTGTAAAAAAAAAAAAAAAAATTACTACTTCCTGTTGTCTCCCTTGATACTCATCTTACTAATTTCTTTGACTTGGAATCTCTAATTTTGTTTCCGGAATGGTTGCAGCCTTTCATGTTTTGGTGTGATTTATAAATATTATATGTGTGTTCTATTTGTTTTGAACACAATACAGATTTGTGTTCCTTCTCTCCTTACCTTTTTACTCTTTTCTCTCTCTTCTGTTTCTCATCTTTTGTATAATGCCCAGGAAGTGGAAAAATCTTTGGGACTACTTCTAATTCACTTTTTAAGTACTGCTTATTTCTCTGATCCAAAGTTACATACAAACCATGCAACACTCAAAAGACAGAGCATGCAAAAATTGAACTTACATAGACACTGATCCGTAAAGGCTGCATTAATCATGGCGCACTTAAAATGTGAATGTATGCAAGCACATGATTTTTATTTTTTTAAATAAAAGCCACTGAAGTTCTATTAAGTAGGCCGTTAAAGAGCTGAGACTTTTGTATCCACAACAGACCTTTGCCACTTGAAATAAAAAACAGACCGCTGTAGTACATTGTAAATTAAGAACGAGATAGTTTGCCTGTCAGTTTGCTTTTGAGACAGAAGTGCAGTTAACTGTTGTGGCTTAGTCTTACATTAGTTTTGAAGTTCAGGAAAAAAGTCATAAAGGAAGACAGTGGGAAGAAGGTGATGTTACTAATGCTCTTAAAACCACACTCCTGTACAAAGTAAAGCTACCTTCAGATTTTAACCATAAATGCCTAAGCTAATTAAAATACTACTGAGGGAACTGAAGAAGAGATGAAGCTTTCCATGAACATGGAAGGTGCAGCAGTGGTGTCAATTTTTTGGCTCTGATGAGCAACATGGTTTTTGAGAATAAAGTCACTGAAATAAATTCTAATGGTTTCCTGACGTCTAGAACAGAACTTTGTCTGAGAAAGTGCTGCTAGTACAGTGGAGGACTAAGAATTACAGGAAAACACTCACCAGTGAGTTGATCTTTTTTCATCAGGGTGGGTTTTATGCATTTAGTTTAGTAAACATTTGTAATAGGGGAACTGAAGCTGCTTTAGAAATAGTAGTTCCGATAGGCCAGTTTGCACATATCTGTAGAAAGATAGAATGGAAGTTGCAACACTAATACATGTTCTATGTGAATCTGTTTTTCTGCAGGTATGTAGAAGCTTCTGAAGCGGTGGCGGAGGAGGCAGACAAACCGAAGTTGAAGACTGTTGCTTTGACCTGTGTTTTAAACATTGGCGCTTGTAAACTAAAACTGTCAGATTGGCAGGGAGCCATTGAGAGCTGTTCAGAGGTAAATTTAATATTTAGCGTTTTGATTAACATTTGGCCTAAATAGAAAAGGGAGACTGAAACTGCAAGGCTTTTTTAAGGAGTCTTCTGACAAGCTTACGATTTGAAAGTAAACAAAGTTGAAGCTCATTGTGAAGTTATTACTAACTTTCCAGTATGTGGCTTTTAAAAAAGATTTTGAAATTGTAATGTATCATTAGAAACAAAGGAAAGGGGGCTGTTGCTTACTGTCTTTGTCAGTTTGGTTTGCAGAACAAAGAGTCCCTCTATCTTCAGTGAAAGGAGAGTACTTTTCTCTGGAAGACTAATACGAGCAAAATGTTTTACTTGCTTTTAGATTTGATGGTGTCGTATTTTATTCATGGAAGTGACTTTTCTAACTAACTAACCTTTCGGGTAGGCTTAGTGGTGAAAAGAAACCAGTGAATAGGAAGAAAGAAAGAAGGTAATATAAATATGGAAAACCACTAGAATTGAAGAAAAAAAAGGATATAGTGAGAACTTAGTAAATTTGAGGAAACTTTAAATAATTTAGTAAAACTCTGAAATTTTGAAGGAAACAGAGGAAAGAACCCTTTTATCTGTTAGCAGAGGATCCTGAGCAGCATCTCTTAGCACTTCGTGCTGAAAGCAGGAGTCTCAGCTAATCTGTGTGTGGGAGCTCATTAGAGAGCTGGCTTGCTTTGTAGCCTGCTGATGGTGTTACCACATGGAAAACTTTCATGAACCTATATTCACAACGGGCAAATGAGGAATGAGGAAAGAAAAAAATAAGAAAACTGTGTAATGTGATACCTATCACCGAGAAAATGGTAAAAACTGAAACAACATTTAAGTGTTATAGATAGAAATTACTAATCATAATACTTGCCATTGTGGGAAGACAATCACACTTCCTTTATTTTTGAGATTAAATAATTGTTGGATATAGACAACTCCATAGCTGCAATAGACTTCTGAAAGGTATTTAGCTTATGTCTCACAACAGCGTATCAATGTTTTGATCAGAGCACCAGTTTCCTAAAATTAGATACCAAAGTTCTAGGTAATTGTTAATGAAAAATATACACTTTCACTTTTATGATTTCTTAAGGCCCATAGGAATTTAAATTAACAACCTGTAAAACATGCATTTGTTGGTGTAAATAAGGAATTACGAGCAGCTGAGCCTGTTCAAACAAACCTTGCCTTGAAATAGTTGTAAGCACAATGGTCGAGGTAGAACCAAAGAATGCTACCTATGTGTATTCAACACAGACCCCTAATTCTTGACGCAGGAGGGAGGCTGAAGGCTTTACAGCAGACAGATCAGGAGGATCACCTGGAGTAACACTTCCTTTGTATTAACAGCCAATACTGAAGTGATTAAAAAAAATAAGGATGTGTTGTCTAATGTTTATAATCCATATTAATGATTTAAAGTGAATAAATTAAATTCATAAAGCAACACATTCCTGTGAAGACATTTCCTCTAATCACTGCAAAACTATATACTTTGAAAAACTATAGAACTAACTGCAGGAAGAATGTGATTTTCACAGGCAAGATTAACAGCTAGCTAGCCAAATTAACGGGGGTATTTTGAAAAAATAATCAAAGTAATCAAATAGTGGAACAATCTCTTTGCCCAGCCACTGTATTTCCTATTTTGATATTGTCATATTAGAGCTGGCACATACACATTACTGAAAACATTCATCTCAGAAACGGCGTAATGACTGGAACTTGGCAAGGTTCCCCAAGCACGATGAGGTGGATTGCCTGCATGTATCCTTCTAGCCTACAGTGAGAAAAAGCTTAACAGGAATTTTGTGTTTTATTTATGACGCCATTTGAGGGGTTTTTGGTGTGAAGGAAGGAGCTGCAATATAGAGTTGTACTGTGAGACTCAAGGTTAGGATAATTTGAACTGCAGCAACTCCTTAGCCTTGACAGCTAGCTATATATACACAGACACAGCTGTTCCCTTTTAGCCTCCTGTGTGCTCATCCTTCACAAAAGATGACTTTTGGTGCAGTGGTATTGAAGCCACTTAGCTAGATATGCAGTGTGCTGCATTACAGCATTCCTTTTTATACAGTTAATGTTTTGACAGTTTACCCTCAAACCAACTGGGAAGAATGTCTGCTGGTGTGAATTTTGCCATTTGTGGAGATGGGAGGCTGTGAAGTATAAGAAATGTTAATGTGACAATTTTATTAAATTTACAGGCTCTTAAAATAGATCCCGCAAATACTAAAGCTCTCTACAGACGGGCCCAAGGATGGCAGGGAATAAAAGATCTCGATCAGGCATTGGTAATGATCCCCTTTTTTTTTTTTTTTCCCCTTAAATCTGAAAATTTCATCAGACCATTAATTTATATTTCTCTTTTATTTATTTAAGGCTGATCTTAAAAAGGCTCATGAAATAGCCCCTGAAGACAAAGGTAAAATAAAACTGTTTCTTTATAAAATCTGTTAAGAATTTAGAAAAGCATGCAGGGTAGTATTTAGTAGGAATTCATACCAGTGTGATGCCTAAAATGCTGGCTTCTTAAACACTGATGTATTGAGCACAGAGCCCACTGAGGTGGATAACCTGGTTTTATACAGCAGTGATGCTTCTGCTACACTAGAAGACCTGCTTATGTAGGTCAACAGCATTCCTCTTGAACCATGTCCCTATCTCCCAGGGCTCTTACTAGCTTATTTTCCTGGTCAAAGTGGGTGAGATTTTCAGCTCATAAATTCTGTACTACGCTTGCTATACACTCCTCTACGTGGTGACCTTACCAGATAACACAGTCAGGGACAAGGCTTTTTGCTGCTAGTATCTGACCTAATCCAAGGTTAAATGCAGTTTTATTAAATGAAATAATGTAAGTTCGTTCCAGCAGTGTGACCTGGTCTTAACCTATTAGGAGACCTCATGGAAAGTGATTACTGTAACTCAGTCATGATTTTTGTTTTTAATCAGCTATCCAGACGGAAACTCTCAAAATCAAGCAGAAGATAAAAGCCCAAAAGGAGAAAGAAAAAGCAGCTTATGCTAAAATGTTTGCTTGATTTTTTTTCCTAAACATTTAAATCTATGCACTAACTCATGCAAAAGGATAAACAGAGCTACTGCTTTCATTTGCTCTCTGCTGCAGTTTTCAGTGTTTACAACACAACGTCTAATAATAAAGACAAACTGTTCAAAGGTGTTGTGGTTTTCTTTTTTTTTTCAGCTGTAGTGACTACTGTTTTGCAACTCAGGTGTGGTTCTAGCGTGTAAATCAGTAGTGGTTGTGTTTTCCCAGCTTAATAGTGCTTCCTAAGCAGCGCTTCACACAAAGACAATTTAGGCATTTTCTTAGTAGAGTTTTTATTAGAGAAGGCCTGATTTCTTGTAAGAAAAAAAAATGCTAGACATAGAATGAAGGTGCGAGTATTATTTTTTTTTTTAAACCATGTTACAGGTTGTATTCCCTATTAACATCAGGGAAATAAACCTGAAATCTAACTGTAAATTTGATGTAAAATGTGTAACACTTAAAAGCAGTGACAATTTTCTAGACTGATGTATTTCCTTGACTGCAAGGTAGGATTACATACAGTAAATCACTCCAGCTGGAGAGAGAAAATACTCTTTTTTAAGGGTGGGTACTAAATTCTTCCACTGTAACCACAATTCTGGATATGGCTCGTTATCACTGAACTTCAGCAGTAAATCCAAGATCCAAAGTTCCTTTATCAGTACTGAGAAGAACTTAAGTCTTCTGCCTGCCATACAACTCCTGTAAAGAAGTCCTATTTAAATAAGGCTAGGGTTTAATCAGAAGGCACCAATTTTCCATTTAATGCAACGGTCATTTGTAAAATCCAGAATGGCACATTAGTCTCAAACTCTAACATTCAAGTCAGTGCTGTACATAAATTACACTGCAGCATAAAATACTCCAACATATTTGTTGGCTATCAGAAGTCACTGAATAGATGTGTCAGTTTACATCCCGTTATAAGCTGGTCCTCCTCCACCTTCAGGCACTACCCAGTTAATGTTCTGACTTGGGTCTTTAATATCACATGTTTTGCAGTGGACGCAGTTCTGAGCATTTATCTGCAGCCTTGATCCTTCTCCAGTTTCCAGAGGAACATATTCATAGACTCCTGCAAAGACCAACAGAGCTATCAGTTCACTGAACAGTTTCCCCCCGGGTGCATGCTCTACTACTGACCAGCAAGTATAACGAGGGAAGGATATTACTGGTGTGATTCAGCTGCCTTCTTCCACGTTTAACAGTTACTTCAGCATGAAAGTATTGTTAACATACTTGACGACCTGCACTTGAACCCCCTTCTAGGAGGAGGATTGGGATAGAATGCTTGAAATAAGTAGTAGGCCAGGTGGACTGTTCCTGAAGTTCTTTGATCTTGCAAAAACAGCTGAGACACACATTTTTGTTACCTACCTGCTGGACAAAATCTTTGTTCTGGTCCATCGAATACAGCCAGATTCTTGCTCACCGGGACACTGTCGTCTTTGAGAGTTAAATGTGCAGGCTGGTCGTGTTCATGGTTTGTACCACTTAAAGCCACAGATGAGAGGAGATCAAAACTGATTTTTCCATCAGGCTTTGGGTATTCAATAGGTGTGCAATCTTTGGCTGGCTTGAGCTGAGCAAAATCTGGTCCTAAATATATTTTTAATAAATAGGTTTCAGTATAGAATTAGTGTAATTTGTAGTTACTCAAAAACAATTTCACTAAGCTATTTTCCGTCATCAGAATGAAGTACTTCATAAAAGACAGTATAGCTTTTTGTCTCATGAAAAAGGCTGTTACACTAAGCAGTGTTTTAATGTTTTAATTTACAGTATACGGTAGGTAATGTAACAAAGTCTGCTTTAATGCCTTATCATCTGTTTCTTTTCTACACTTCAAGGCCTCACCACTGGACCAGATGTGCACTAGCTTCAACTAAGACCAGGAAAGACTGACATATAATGAAATTACCTGGATGTTTTAATGTCCATGGTTCCATTCCTCTCAGTAACCAGTAAAATATACCCGTGTAAATCATTCCTCCATACACACCCAGTACGGTATGGCAGGATGGTCGGATGTTTCTAACCGCATACAGCTCTTTCCAGACCCAGGACTTTTTCAGGTTCTCCTCATACTCTTGCACATGAAGTCCTAAAGCAGTACATTACTTGTTAGGTACCTACTTATGTTAGTACATCAAGACTATCCTTGAAATAAAAAAATAAATTCTGAATACAGGCAACTGCTAGCAATCAAGTCAGCAAAATGAGAATTTCAGAGTCATAAGCTAGGAATATAGTAGACATGTTTCCCCCTCTTGAAGAGACCTGTTTTGTTGACAGGTATCTAATGCTCCTTTTAGAAGCCTCTTAAATGAGCCAGAAGCAGTATTGAATTACTTCAAACCTCATCAAAATATAATCAGCCAGGTGGCTACAGCGGTGCCTCTGCAGAAAAAGAGCTACTTGCTCCGAGCACTGACCAGGAGTCGGTGTGATCTAAAGCCAGGTTTGCAATTCTAATGTCAGATTCAAAATCTTCTTCATTAGAAGTTTTGCAACCACAAACATTCCCATTTCAGTAACTATGCCTATGGCCCACTGGACGAACTAGTGCTAGAAAACTTTTTTTTTTGCCTTTGTAATCAACACATTAATGAGATATATTTGACTACAAACTCTTTGATTGTATTCTTTGCAGATACTGGACACTGGACACTTGACACATCTACTGCAGTGTAGTTAAAAGTCAAGTATTTTAGAAAATTTTTTCTTCAAATGAAAATTGAGAGCTTCGCCTTCACTATTCTCCATTACTACTGTATAGGAATAAATGTTCTAATTAACCAGTTCTAAGCCTTGACTATACATGAAAAACATGCTTCAGTCTGTATTTCCAATCTCGCATAAGGCTCTGAAGAAAGGCACATTATCTCTGCAAAGAGAAGAAAGTGTAATATTCCAGTGTTGACAAAAGTGGAAAACAGCATATAAAACCTGTCTGTTATCAAACAAGAGTGGCACACTATCCATCAAGAGTGTTGATAGTTTCAGACGGATTCTAAGCATTTTAACCTGTCTAGTAGAAGTTTTAATTGTTCAGCATACCTTCTGTGTATGGCATGTTTCAGCTGAATGAGATGAGACCTCATGAGGCCTGAATGCATCAGTACAGAGAAGAGATTTCTAATATAATCATCATGTGGCACCTGGCTATAGTGTCCATCTCCAGAGTGACTGAAATTCTAATTCTCTCTCTGTACAGTCTTTGTTAACACATGTAAGGGGACAACCAAAGCTTAAACTAGTCACTACAAGGTGGTGAGGACCAGGTGATTGCTTCAATGTGCTTGCATTATGTATAAAATGAAATGCACAGTCTCAAACTGAGATGACTATAAGATTAAAAAACAGGAAAAAAGGACAGAATGAAAAACTATCTGAATAACAGTGAGGAGCAAATTTGAAAAAAATCTCACCTTGTTTTGCATACATTTAATCTGTTCCTTTTTTTTTTGTCTTTCTGCAGTCTTTCAGTAACAATTTCTGATTCATAAAGCACTAATTTTTAACATCTTTGTAGGAACAAAATATATTATTCTTGTTTACTTATACAGGACTTATATATTATTATTACAGGACTTTACTTATAAGCTTTTCAGATGGTCCTTAGAGGTGTATTTTTGTTCTAGTAGTAGGATAAGTATTTAAGAATAACTGAGCAAAACTGTATTAATTTCTTTCTTTCCTCAATGGTTTGACATTATCAATAGTAAATAAACAATAGATATATTTTAAACACCCATTTCATAATTTATTCACAATTCCAACTAATTCCTTCAGCCACATTTAGTTAATGCGGTTACCTGTTGGTAGTTCTAATTGAACACAAGGTAATTATAACTCAAAGTATAGTGATCTTACCTATTGTCTTTGATTGGAGATTTTCATTGATTAATTGACTAAAAATTGCTTCTGAGGCCAACATGCCACTTTTCATTGCAGTATGTGTCCCTTTGATCTTAGGAACATTCATGAGTCCAGGACTGCAACCAATTAATAATCCACCTGGGAAGGTGAGTTTGGGTATTGACTGAAAACAGAAAGAAAGGTGGTTTGTTTGTTCTTGTTTTTTAAATTAAAAACAACATTCTAGAAATTAAAATGGCATAAGGCCTGAGTGTTTTCAGACTTGCATGCGCACTATTTAAACATGCACCAGAGTTACTCCACTTCATTGAGGATTTTTAGCATAGTATGCACACAGGAATGCGGGATTGTATCTGCGCTGAGTGTGACAGAATGACATTTTCCTTATATCATCTCTCCAGTTGCTTTTATCTGCAACAAGATTCGGGTAATGCCACCCATTGATACTGGTTTTCCTCTTCAAGTGAATTAAAAAAAAAAAAACAAAACACAAAAAAAACCCAAAACAAAGAAACCCCGTTTGTTTCCCTGATTTTCACATAGTAAGTTGTACACATCTTACCTCACAGTGCTTTTTTTCCACAAATCTTGTTCTATGAAACCGCACGTTCTTGTTCTATGCCCTGCCTGTCCTCCTCCCCCTTATTTTAGAAGTTGCTCAGCAGCCAACAAATGTATTTTGGTGTAAAATCATCATCTTACTCCCATTCTGTAAGCATAATGTCATTGAGTACAGTCAATTCACAAACCTAAGCCAGATGATTTGCAAATATCATGTCTGTACTATTAATATACTACGTTATACACCTATATTAAGGAAGACCTTAGCTATCAAGATAGTTATTGTTACCGTCATCCAATAAGACTAAGATTTTAGACAGGGACCATCTTCAAAATGTGGACTGACAGCAGTACTTTGAGCAGAAAGCCGTGATCAAAGCCTTGGTCTCAAAACTAAAGGTAAGTTTTGCACACAGCCTTCCTCCAAAAGTCTTTAGTACTGAGCAACACTTATGAATCTAGCATCCTGCTTTTACTAAAACTGTCTTCTGTAATTAATTTTGTAATGGCCTAAATAACTTGACCACAAACAAGTAGTTTTGTTTCATGAAAAATGTTCAAAAAATATATCCCTTGGACTGAAGATAATGCAAACCAAAAATTTTGTTTCCTTCTTCTTGTTCAGTTGTTACCTGTTTACTATTCACTCAGGACTGCTTACTTTTGAATAGTCATAAAGGAGTCTCTAAAAAAATGTTGTACTGCACAGCATTTCATGTTTTGCACTGTTTGTTTAATCACAGACTTACCGCTCTGGTTCATAGGAAAGGTAATTTAGGCTGAAAATACAACTACAAATTACAGCTTACTTTTCTGGGAGCAGAATTTTTTAAGTTCAGCTACATAATAGTATTTCACAGGGATTAAGTATGTAGGATGTCCTCTCTTTTCACAGAAAACAGCCACTCTGTTGTATCTATTAGGATAAAATGATGCAGCACTGACGTAAGCATAGAAAGATTCTTGACTGAGACTTTGAACTGCATAAAAAGGTGGTGATCAAGTACTTCTGCAACCACTGTTTCACTTTATATGCACAATGACCAACATTCTGTTAAAGAACAAATGAGATTGAAGATCTGTCATATAATGTAAAAGCTAGCACATATTGCAGCTTTGTTAGGCATTCTCATTATTAGTACTATGGCACTTGGTGCCTGTTTCCACAGTCAGCTGAAGAAACACATTGTGCCAGTATGGCACAAGCCCTCCCTGTCCCTGAGATACAGACACCAAACAAGGCTGGTTTGGAGAAGGGACAGAGGGGAGACACATGCTCCCTACAGAGTCAGTCCCTTCCAGCAGATGGGAAATCTCACATTCTTCCTCCCCTTAGCTCAGCTAAGGGCTTAAAATATGTTAAGTGAGTCTAATATTTGACATTCAATGGATCATTGTGTGAAGGTTTTTTCCCCCTGATATTCATAACATACACTGCTCAACAACAGCAACACCACCTATTTTTTCCACAAAACTCTTAAACCTTTCCACAGTTTTCGATAAAATGGAGACAAAACAGAGGGTGCATGGGAATTTCTTCAGTGCTTGATTTTGCAATTTTAATAAAAGTAAGAAACAGCAGCTATGCAGGCAAAGACTACTAAACTCTGTTCCCTCTTTCCACGTCCCTAAAAGCATCCAAGAGCGTGCACTAGTGTGCTCTTGCTCGCTCGCTGTTAAAGACTGAAGAACATAGTCATAAGGTTATCTATAACAGACAGAAAAAAGCTGAGATGGATGGTAATTCTAAACAGCTATTTGATGCAATACTGTCACCAAATTCAAAAACTGGAGCTACAGCATGACTTACATAAGACAGTATTCCTGGACTACAGTGATGCAAATGAGTCAGGCTGCTACAGTTATTAACTGAAGCAACACATGCAAAAGAAGAGCTAATCTTAAAACTCTTCCTAAGTGAATCATCAATAAAGCTTTTTTTTTCTGAAGGCATGTATTAAGTCTTAAGAGCATGACTTCATGATTAACTAGACAAATCTAACTACAAGCAATAAAGAAAAAAACCAAAAAAACACAACAAAACAAAACATGCTTTTATATTAGGAACAACGCAAAGTAAGGGACATTTTGCTTTAAGTCCAGCAAAGAAGTCCAAAGATTAGGCAGAGATGCACAAGAGCTGTAGTCCTACTGACTGTGTAACTTAGCACAAACAATGTCTTTAAGTGACTTAAAAATACTGTGTTCTTTCAGCCATATGTTTCAAGCAGTATAAGGAGGATGCAGCTGAAGTCACAATCTGGCTACTTCACCAAAGCCAGAAATTCAGTGATTATCTATGATACAGAAACCAGTGCACAGGGTGGAAAAAGAAGCCCCTCTTGCATAAAAGTGTAGATTAACACATCTTGCTATATTGTATTGTGTATGTGTTAATAATGGAGGGACAATGGTTCCTGAAATAAACCAGTAACACATCTGTGTTGCAATGTGGTATGACATTTCCACTACAGAGTGCACAAGATCAACCCTCAGATTTACTAAATGTGTACCACATGTACTTAAGAAGTTGCTTCACGAACCCACATGATCACTAGCAGGAATGCAAACTGGGGTCAAAGCCTAACTCCACATGACTGTGACAAGAGTTAACGCTGCTGCTGAAATTCCACTTGTATCACAAAAACTGCACGAAGCTACATTTATACTACGAAAAAGAGGTTCAAAAAGGAAAGACAGAGAGCTGAGTGGAATGGACCCACACACAGGCTGCAGATCATGAACACTCAGTTTTAAGCTCCAGATTGAAAGAAGCATTTAGAACATGGATCTGGGAGCACATGACACAGAGTCATGTCCTGTGTTCCAAGATTTCCACATGAAAAGCTAATAGGTTAAAATTTAAAACTGTTAAATATAAACTACTTTTTCTGCAAGCTGTTCCAGCCCTTTCAACTGACATTGTCTTGATGAGTACCTATTCAAAATCTTACCTTTTAGACTCCTTAAGGGAACACAATGAACAAAGTATTCCACCCCTCAAGAGAGCAGAAATTTAAAATTGTGCATGAAAGATACTCAACGTATCTGTACTTGACGAGGCAAAGATTCAACTCACTAACTACATTACAATTTCAGCACCATCAGTGACTTAAGGGTCAAGCACTACAAAGAAGTTCCCTCTGCTGTGATAAGTAATAGGGAAGACACACCTCCCCAAACTCACAAGAACAACAGGTGAGTGGTGTTACCCTGTCTTCCCCAAGGTTTCAGGCACAACAGAAGATTGGCTGTACCATCTTTGCTGCTGAACACACTTAACTGCAATATAAATTCCACTTCAGTGACTGCTCATGACTTGGGACTAGCAGACTTTTTGCTGGGTAAAAAATTTTCTGGATGGCTGGGCCCAAAGAGTGGTGGTGAATGGAGTTAAATACAGCTGGCAGCTGGTCACTAGTGGGGTTCCCCAGGGCTCAGTTCTGGGGCCAGTTCTGTTTAATACCTTCATCAATGACCTGGACGAGGGGATTGAGTGCCCCCCAAGTCAGTTCTCAGACTACACCAAATTGAGTGGGAGCGTTGATCTGCTGGAGGGCAGGAGGGCTCTGCAGAGAGATTGGGACAGGCTGTAGTGATGGACTGAGGCCAACTGTATTGACAGCCAACAAGGCCAAGGGCTGGGTCCTGTCCTTGGTTTAAAATAAACCCATGTAGTACCTCAGGCTTGGGGCAGAGCGGCTGGAAAATTGCCCAGCAGAAAAGGATCTGAGCGTGCTGGTTGACAATGGCTGATCATGAGCCAGCAGTGGGACCAGGTGGCCAAGAAGTTCAATGTCATCTTGGCCTTTATCAGAAATAGTGTGGCCAGCAGGACCAGGGAAGTGATTCTTCCCCTGTACCTGACACTGGTGAGGCCACACCTCAGGTACTGTGTCCAGTTCTGGGCCCCTCACTACAAGAAAGACATTGAGGTGCTGGAGCAGGTCCAGAGAAGGGCAACGAAGCTGGTGAAGGGTCTGGAGAGTAAGTCCTCTGAGGAGTGGCTGAGGAAGCTGGAATTGTTTAGCCTGGAAAACTCAAGGCTCGGTGGGGGCCCTATTGCTCTCTACAACTACCTGAAAGGAGGTTGTAGCCAGGTGAGGGTTGGGTTCTTCTCCCAGGTAACAAGTGACAGGATGAGACGAAATGACCTCAAGTTGTGCCAGGGGAGGTTTAGATGGAATATTCGGGAAAATTTCTTCATGGGCAGGGTTGTCAAGCACTGGCACGGGCTGTTCAGGGAAGCGGTTGCGTTACCATCCCTGGTCGCACATAAAAGGTGTGTAAATGTGGCACTTGGAGACTTGGCAGTGCTGGGTTAATGGTTGGACTTGATTATGTAAATAGTCTTTTCCAACCTAAATGATTTTTTGATTCTGTGTTTCACTTATGAAGTTAATGACTATGTCAGAAGATTTTCAGTATGACAGAGCCCAAGTCTAGCAGATCTCAGCAGCTAATAGCCAACAAGATAACAAGGCTTTTCTGTCCAGCAAAACTTTTGGCACAGCATGGAACCCAAATCTACAGCACTAAATACATGGCTATAGAAAACTCAAAAAGTTCATGAAAATGTTACCTGGAAACCACCTTCATTTAGTGCTCTGGCACCATAGGCAATCCTTGTTCCACCCTCCAAAGTAGGCTGTACACTAGGATGGTGCTTCCACCTCTGAAATTCCCTAAATGGATTCAAATAGGGATTCTGATAATCTAAACCAACCTTAAAAGAAAAAGGAAAAAGTGCAACATTAACAAAAAAGAAGTATAAAACTTAAAGAAGAACAATCGCATATTACCACATCAAGTCTTTAAATCTGTTTTATATTAAACCAATCTCAGGATCTTCCTATTTAAAGAAACTGCCGCCAAAAATACATTCTATTAACAATACAGCAGAAGCAGATCTGAGAATTTGCTGCTCTCAGCCCCATCTAAAAATCATAAACTTAATTGCATTGTAGCCACATTTCACCTGTCTTTGAAATAAAACAAATTAAATTAAGCATGGTTTAGTAGGTGGGATAAGCAAGAAAACTCGTTTTAAAGCTGTGTTTCATACCTCTGCCCCCCAAAAAAAAGATGGAAAGAGAGGTAAACAATTACTTTTTGATCATTATGTCCTAGTGCTCATTTATTTTAAACAGTTCTTCACACTGTTTAGTAGTCAATTATAAATTCCAATTAGGTAAGCCCTTGTAATAAAGCATGGGGGAGCAATGATGAAAGCAGAAAATGGAAGAAAAAAGACTGCCAATTGGCTGGATGCCCAGGATTCTTATCTTATGCATTTGAGAATTTGCCCAGATATACTCTGCATTTCCCATTTTTAATATACTCTTAAAAGGACTTCTGTTGTTGAATTTTTCTCTTTTGAGGTTCCAGTGAGCTTTATTTGAAATAATAAAATATATATTGAAATATTCAATGCTATATATAATGATTCAGCCACAAACAGGACTTTTTTTCGGTATTTCTTACAAAATGGTTAGACAAAAATACAGTTTTCACCTCACACACACTCTGGAATCCTTCTGAAATCTTAAGAGACCAAAGTGTCAGCTCAGTCCCATGCTGCTAAAAGTCCATTTTGACCCTTACAATGTCTCTGTGTGAAGCACATGGACAAGATAAGGAGTGAATGTTTCTTTTAGGACTGCAGGCGATAAGTATTTCTGACCATTGCTCCTTGCATCAGTTGGCTGCCAGAATGACACCAGCCTGTCTCTAGTGTTCTCAGCATTTCTGATAAAGAGTCAATAAGAAGGAAGAAGCTGCCGGCCCAATTCAGAAAGACAGTTTAGCTGAAGAGGACAAGGCCAATGGGGATGAGAATAATAAGAACAAAGTGAAGAGCTCAGAAGTAGAAGGGCTGCTGCTTGTGGAGCTGCAGAGTGCTTCTACTTTGTATACTTCTCTCATAAAGTGAAGTTGCACCCGAGGCCGACACATGAATTAGGAAATGGAACTGTATGAAGAGCACGTGATTTAGAGTTTTTCTAACTTACAAAAATTTTGTGAGCACAACCTTGATTAGTTATTTGGTTTTGGCTTTACAAAAATTTGCTTGGTTTGCCAAAAAAAATATTATTCGTAAGTTTTCTAGTTGGTCTTAATAAAAGACACTACATTAAAGACAGAGTAATATGACAAATTAACCTTCCCTAATATGGGCATAAGTGCATTTAAGATTGAGAAAGTGCTAAATTTGGTCTGTTGCTATTCTTGTGTTTTCATTTTTACATTAAAACAGAGAAAATAAACTTCATAAAAATGAAGATCAAACAACAAGCACGCATGAAAAACCTAACTTCACTTACCACAAATCCTAGAGCAACTAAAGGTTCACCCTCATTTAAGTGATAAAGAAAGGATCCTCCATATGTATGTCTGTCTAAAGGCCAGCCTACAGTATGTTCTACTCTTCCTGGTTTCCATTTCTTTTCATCAATAGTCCATAACTGAAATGAAGAAGACCAAAAAATTACTTTAGATTGCAAAGTATTGGCCTTTCAATATTATAAGACAAACACACAATTACAATAGTAAATACATTAACATTAGTTTAAATTAAATTAAGTAAACAATTACAATAGTAAATAAAATTATTTACTATGAGCAATAATACAAATATTTCATAATGTAAATAAATGCTTACAGCAAAATACCAAGCAATAAGTATACTTTTTTAGATTACCATTTAAGATTTTTGCCAATACCTCTCTTGCTTGCTTGAACTGTTGTATAGTAGCAAATGTGACATACTACACCCAAAAGCTTCAGTCAACCACAAGATGCCTTTTACTACTGACTTTGACAGATCCTTCTGCTACAGAAAGCAATGCTTACACTGACTTTGTTTTTCTTTAAAAATGTTGTATTTTTGCATGATTCTATGAATTATCTTGTAAGTTTTTCAAGGTCAGGCTTAACAATACGCCTGAGTTGATCTACATATTTTCTGTCAAACAAATTGTCCTCTCTCTGCTCTCTCCTACACATCTCCAGTGCTCCACTGACCCATGGTGAACTCATAGAAGCATTTTCATGTTTCCAGGAGTGAGCCAATTTTCTGCTCATTTCACAAAATGTCTCTTCACCACGGAGTTCTGTGCCAGGTGCAGTCTAATGACAGAAGGGTAGTTGAGCACCACAAGATCAGCTCAAGCATGGAGGATGCACCTACATCAATGCTGCAGTTTAGATCAAGAAGCACATTTTTGAGTGGGACTTCTGATTCCTCCCACTTACTGTGCTTTTGTTCACATTGTACAGCAGCCATGGAAGGCATGAACTGGATTCCTTTCACACGGAACTAAGTTGTAAGACAGGGTCCCAAAAGCCCAACTAAAGTATTCCAGTCATGAAAGGGCACTCAGTCCATGGGACAAGATCACAGCTAGTCCAAAGTAAAAATAAACATGAGATGTGCATAGTACAGGTGTGAGCTCATCAACTATTTCACTTTACAGATCCATTCCTATTGGACTGCCCCATTTGCTAAAGCAGACAGTCTCATATGGAAGAAAGGGAACTCCACAGGAAAACCCTGCTTTAAGGACAACTTCAGTATTAAAACCCATAACTAAGATCATGTCATACATTTTCAGAGTGGTTATTCTCTACAGAAACATAAACTAATTATTTAGCAAACATTTTGTAGCTGTGAGCAGAGTAATAAAATGTTATAGTCAAACTCTGAACATATTCTGAAATAATACAGCTGCTTTTCATGAATGATATTTCCCGTGTATAGAATATTTTCAAAAGGAAACCTCATCCCTATCTTAATTTTATATGCCCAAGAAAAGGTTTTTTTTCTGAAAGAAAAGCTCATCTATAAGGTGTTTCAGAGACCATAACTCATCATCTGGCACAGCTCTTCTCTCTCATTAATGTACAGAAAGCCCATAGAAAGCCTTTCCTCCCCTCCTCATGTGTTAAACCTCCCTAAAATTAGGCAGCACAAATCCTGGTCTCATTTAGTAAAAGTACTGAAAACAGATTTTACAAATGAACACAACTTGAAATCAAACTACGACGTTAAGAAAGTGAATCCACAGGTACCTCTAGTTATAACAGACACAAGAGAAGCAGCAGCTGAAACCGAACACTCACGACATTCAGAGAGCATCTTCTCTAACCAGCTTCAGAACAGCAAAGATTCTCAAGTCCAAAAGAGTAACTCAAAATCTTTAATTCTTATGTCTTACATAAATTAGCGTGAAAGCAAATGGAAGCTACCTTAAACTTTCACAGTATTTTCCTTATTTGTTAAAATTATGCAGGTGATACCTCTTTCAGTCCAATGCCGTAGCTCTGGGGTTGACATTTTTCCCTCAGATTGTATTTTTTGTACATCTGTTTGGCTAAATGTCCATGACAACCTTCAGCAAAGACTGTGACTTTAGCATGGAGTTCCAAGCCTCTTTCAAAGGTAGCCTGCAAAAGTACAGCATTTCATCAGTGGTTACATCAGTGTCACATCAAACTCAGAGCAAGATAATGGAGAGCAATGAAGTGATTTCACAATACTTCATGGCATAGCTCAGAACCTACAAACCATTGCAAATCATGGCTCTAGTCCAGCTGTTTTTTCCACCTAACCATGATGCACTCCTGGCAAGTCTTGGAAGGGGATTGCAGTAAAGCAGCACTGCAGTGAATAGTCATTAGTCACTGAAAAAGGGAATCTTTTCCAGATCAGAGAATACTTATATTACATCTGTTCATTCATAGGGTGCAAAGGAACCCTGACAGAACAGAGAATCTTTTCCCATAACTTCACACTTTAATTTTTGCTCATGAAGTCACACTACAATAAAACATTGTGTGTGTGTGTCCCCACCCATACGACAGACTAGACAGTATTTCCACATCTGAAAAATCTGCATCGCCCCTGCTCCCAAAAGGACCCACTACCTAAGAATAAAGTTACTATGACATTACCCCAGTCTTGCATGTTAAAACATACAGTAAAACTAAACTAACATTAAATATCATTATAAAAAAATAATTCTCATAAAAAAATTCCAACGATGAGATTGAGAATAAGATATGGGAATACTACTGTATGTCACCTGCATCTCTGAGCATGCTGGATAAGAATGCAGATTATATTTGCAATGTAAGGAGACAAGACTGTAAATGTACATAATCTTGTATAAATTTTGTATAAAATACAAACTTACCACAGTAAGACCAGCTTGATCTCAGTTAGAAAGTTTAATGTTGAAAAATACAGTTAAAAGAGTTTGGACAGCAGTACCCCATAAAACCGACTAAACCATCTCAAGGTAAGCCAGCATAGGTCCAGAAGAAGCTTACTCCTTGGTTTTGAGTTGTCTCTCACCTGCTTTTAACTTACTGGTTGGAAATCTCTGAGGAAGACCAGCAAATAAAAACCTACCCTCTAGCTGGGAATTACCTTTAAAAAAGAGTCACAAGACTGTGCCAAATTTTTTGTATTCTTTGAACCTGAACATGAATTAATCTTACAAAATACTAAGAGAACTACAGAGGCTTACCACTTGATCTAAAGATTAAAAATATATACTGTCCACTTTGAAGCAGATTTACATAAAATAAATCAACTACACATGTCTACATTGTAAATATCAGAAAGTCATGAATTTGAAATGTTTCAGTAATGTGACAGAGTTGTATTTCACAATTAACATCCTTCTCCAGTATCTACATAAGAATCAATGTGCAACTTTTTACAATGTATTTTTTCCCCACTGTAATTTTTGTTTGGTTGGTGCTGACTGCAAGGTGGAACTCTATTCATTAACCACGGTCTATTTGATTAGGTTCTGTATAAACACATTGAAGATACTCTTGCCTTGAAGGTTACACAAACTCCTTCTATTTACCTGAACCTTTATGCACTGGAGCTAGTATCAGCTGACCTAACTGACAGCTAAAACACTTGAATACTCAAAAAGCTGCAGCAGTGGCACACTAATTTATGAACATTAAAGAAGTTAATAGACACATTCTTCCAGAAAAAACTACGTTTCGAGAATGTTAAAAAATATATCTAAAATCGTTCCCTCCCATTTTAAAACAAACCCAAACTCCCCCAAAAGATCTTTATTCACGCAGTAAGCTGTACGCTTTACTTGCTCCTCCTACTGGAAAAAACGTGCACTGGAATATAAGAGCATGTCTGTGCCCTACAGCAGATGGACAATATTACACTGGAAAAATACCTTACTTTTCCCTATCACCACTTCCTCCTCCGTTGGCTATATTCTCTCAAAACAAGAATGAGTCTTTTCTTCTCATTCCCTGACTTAAATGGGAAAAATAGCCCACACTTTATGTGAAGGCGAATACCTCTTTGAAACTCATGTAACTAGAAAGAAACCTTGTAAAAGAAGGTAAATCTTAAGAAAAAACTTGTACTCCTAATTTCTGCAGTCAAATAATTTCGTGTGAGAGTTGTTCTGAGTTATTCCGATGTGACAAATTCTCCCTACATATTACACAGAGAAGTAACACACTTTGGGCAGATACTGGATTCCACAAAAAAAAAAAAATCAGTCCAAATCTGATACTTAGGGCAGGTAGTCACCTTCTGGATGCAGAAACACAAACCAGCAAAAAGGTATAAAGATTCAATGTGCACCTTGCCCTAACAAGGTAGACAGATTGTCAACAAATACGACTGCAGTTGAAAATATCAAAGAAACCAAGTCAGCCAGAAGCACACTCTCTTCCATATTGCTAGTTAACAGCTGGACTACAGCTTTCTATTTCATCTTTGCACTTTTTTTCTAGGAGTTCCTGAAACACCCTCCTTTTGTTTCCTGACTTCACATATGCCAAAACACCCTTACAATATTTCCTTCAAGTCACCCTTTCTGCAAAAGCCTTTTCTACTAATTTCAGAAGAATTTTACAATGTTTCGAGACCAGAACTTTCACTGGTAATCAATCCAGTTAAATACAGAGAGAGAAGACAGGTTCTGAGTTTTACGCTTTTTCTTATGCTGAAGCAAGACTACTGATGGCAGTAGAAGCAGATATTACAATTTTCGTAATTAAACCCCTACGTATGGGGAATATAGATACTCACTTTAGGTGCTCCATCCTTCTGAATGCCTACATCATTAGTTGCTATCCCTTTCACGCTACCATCTTCATGGAAAAGAACCTTTGGAAATATTTAAACAAACAAACAAAAAACATTTTAATGATCTGTCATTGTAATCCATTCATTAAAAGTTCTAATGCAGAACTTCTAAGCACTATGACTTTAATGGTCAAACATGAAGATTATGTATTTATACACATACTGTAAGATCCACTTGCACTTTGCTGGATCTGAACCAGGGAATTTAGACACTGAAACATGGTTTTCACAATACATATCTGTTAAAAGGAATCTTGTGCATGTACAAATGATTGTGGCTGCTCTGAAGGGGGTTTCAAAGCCACTTTTCATATACACACACTGATGTCATGAGTACCTCAGCTGCTGCATAGCCTGGATATATCTCCACACCCAAAGCTTCTGCTTGTTCACCTAGCCAACTCACAAAGTGGCCCAGACGTACTATGTAATTTCCATGATTAACCATTGGAAGTCCTAGGCAAAAAAAGACACACACACATAAAACATAGGACACTAGGCAAAAGAACTGATGCTGTATACGTCAGATATCTTCTACAGCTACTCTCTTCAAAGTAATGTCATATGTTATCACAGCCATCATCTACATAGGCTGTATCCCTGTAAGCTATTACATTCTACACATACTTTCTGTACTACACCAAATCAAACTTGTTTGATTCATGGAAAAGCTGCAAAAGACACGGAGAAAGTTGACTCTCTACTCCCTTGCTAAACTTTACCTGGAAGAATTGGCACAGGAATTCTAGATGTCTTTGTTAAAATTCCAAACTTGTCTTCAGTTACAGGAGTTTTAAGTGGAGCCTACAAAGAAATGAAACAGAAAAAGGAGAGAGTTATGTTTTTCTAGCAATTCAACAAAAACAACAACAAACAAAATCAAACAATCGAACTGGCAGTCAAGTACAGGTTAAGTACAGCACTTATGTAGGAAGGTACCACAAGAGAGAAGACAAAGTATTTTATGAAGCAGTTGTCAGGCAAAAATCAACACTCAATATTCTAGATCTCTCTAAAGAAGGCAGCTCAATTTACCACAGTAAGACAAAACAAGTAGTTGATGCCTAATTTCTTGCAGGTCCCAGGTGATAGTAGGCAGCTGGCTGCAAGTCAGATGGCTGTTCTGGTAGAGATGCCACCTTATTTTCTGCTATCCTCCCTCCTAAAATCATCTTAGGCCTTCATTACACCACAGTGTCTGCACAGAAGTCAGTGTACTGTGTGCCATTTCCATGAAGAACTATTGTACAGAAGCAACAAGCCTGTCATTGGTAAGAACCAAGCATCTTCCTGCTTGTGCACAAGAGCTGGATTCTGCACAAAGGCAGAAAGTGCAAGTCATCCCAGGATGCACCAGACATATTCTGTATATGCAGTAAGACTACTAGAGAAAAGAGCAAAAGCCACA
The DNA here is from genome assembly GCA_013399855.1 of Oxyruncus cristatus. Lineage (NCBI taxonomy): Eukaryota > Metazoa > Chordata > Aves > Passeriformes > Cotingidae > Oxyruncus > Oxyruncus cristatus. The sequence continues at coordinate 1,353,789 of VXAY01002648.1, forward strand.
GCATATCTGTATAGATATAAAACTTACAGCATAGTCAAACTAGAGGAAATGGACTAAAATGAAGGCAGCAGTTTTTTGTTTTGTTAGATCAATGTATTTTATAATAGTACTAATTACTAGTGGTACCGGGTACTAAGTTATACCAGAATGAGTCAGGTATGAAGTTCACTACAAGCTAGTAATTAATTTCAGTGTTTATGTGCTCATACATACCCCTCGCTCCTTCCAGTCTGGAAAGAGCTCTTCTAAGGACCTTGGCTCAAGACAGGCACCAGACAATGTATGGGCACCAATCTGAGAAGCCTTTTCCACCAGACAAACACGTATTTCTTTGCTATGCTCAGCAGCCAACTGTTTGAGTCGAATAGCTGCAGAAAGGCCCGCAGGGCCTCCTCCAACAATGACAACATCAGCTTCCTCTGCAAATCTTTCCATGTTTACCCCTTCAACAGAAAAAAAATGATAATAACATAAACCAATCTCCAATTACTTCCAACCTCACTCTCACTAAACCTAAACTCTCATGGTAAGAACAACAGAAAAAACCCCAGCAGATACATACTGAACAAAATTAAATCTTCTGATAATCACTAAACCAAAAGCTTCTTGTATATTTTTTGAAAACAAGCATAAAGTTTAATCCGATCCTCTTTTATAGCACTAAAGACACCAATTTTGAGATAGCAACCAAAAATTTCATTTCAAATAGCAGTGCTGTATTTAAGAGTATAGAATTTCCATAGAAAGAAAAAAACAGCAACACATTTCAGTGCCTTTAAAACAGAGCAGTAGTAATAATAATAATAACAATAATAATAAAGAACCTTCTAAAGAATGCAATTTTTCACTTACCTTCCCATCGTTTGTCTTTGTCCCGAGGATGAATTGTGTAGTGGGTGGTTATGCGAGGCACAGACGCAGTAGATGCACATCTTGAGACACGCAGTGATGGAAGGTAGTCTTTCTTTATCAGCTTAAGAGCATGAAAGCACTGACGCGCTGCAAAAACAAGAAACAAATTTGTCATTTTTTCCAAATTTTCAGGGATGCAAGTGGTACAATGAATATGACAGCTTCTCTTTCCCAAAGGCTACCAGGCAATATGAAGATGAGGAACCATAAACATGGATTTTTTTAATTTTCAAGTTAGGAGTATGCTGTATAATTTTATATCACGAAAAAACAAAGAGCTTCCCCTTTAAGCATTCTTCACATAGTATCACTCAATGCACTGGCCAGTCATACACAGCTGATATAGGATAACATGTGTGTACATAGGTGAAACATTTTAATTTCCTATTTAATTTTGAACTTGAAAAGATTTCTTTCAGACTTCATTAAAAATGACCAAACAACTGGTAGAAAACAGGACACGAAAGTTCAGCTCTTCTGACATCTCAACACATGTTGAGACACGGAGTTTGGGCTTCTAGTACAAGACAGTTCATCTAAAGTAAATGTTATGCTCCCCAATAAAAGTACAGACTTAAACCCAAGTATGCTTTAGCCAAAACTAGGAACAGTAGACACAAGTAATCTTTACCTTTGCTGCAGACACATTAATTGTTGCAAGAACAAATTAGAATTTCTTTGTAAGCAAACAAACCAAATTAAACCCTCAAATTATCAAAAGAGGACTCTGTTCAGAGGAGTATTACATGTCTTAATTTTCCTCTTTCACAAAAAAATAGTATATCTGTGTGATTTATAGTAAAAAAAAAATAGTATGGTTAGTATGAAAACTAGTTACAGTTAAAAGGTCTGTGCACTAATGCACCTTGACAGATCATTTTCCTTCCTTTAAGAATCCTCTTTCTCTATTTTCAGAGGTGAAGAAGAAGAATATCACATTTAAAGTAAAGTATTTCTGCAAAACTACACAAGTAAAATGTACATTCTATGACGTAAATATTTTGTTGAGAATGGTGATTGGCAAGGCCAACACAAACATCCTGTGTTATAATTCTGCCCAGTGACAGCACACAGGTCTCCATATGCAAGGTAGGAGATATCATCCATGTTGATTTCTTAACAGCAATTCTGTACCTAACCAACGTAACAGAAAAGCTATTTATCTATTTAAGCTATTCTTATTTATCCTTTACCTGCAACCAGGTAGGATCTCAAAACAAGTATTTTAAAGGCATGGTAACAACTACACACTTAACTTTTGAGATATTTTTTATTTGAGCAGAACTGATGGTGCTAAGAATCACATAATATATTAAAAAAAAAAAAAAATCATTCATTCCACACATACGCAAAAGAAGCGACACCCGGCTCAGAACGTGTCTGATAATTACAAAGGTCGGTTCAAACGCTGGACTGGCAGATTTTTCCCCCGTGAGCGACCTGAGCCTGTGACACAGGGCTACTGGGAGCTCCCGGCCTTGGAACGTGATGGGAAACGCCTGCACGAGCCAAGCGATTCCCAAGGAAAAACTCTGCTCTTCCGCAGCTCTTTAACAGTACCTGTCGGGATGCCGTCTCCACAACTCTTTCCTCAGTAAGGGTATGCGTACCATTGCTTTACTTTACCCTTTAAAACAGGTTAACACCCAGTATCGCTCAA